>JAACNH010009119.1:0-11704 GCA_019447015.1 Hymenochirus boettgeri
CGACACACCATGAAATTAGGAAAGCGAATAACATAAAAAGGGGACCCTAGCTGTGAATTAATATTTGATGCACCCAATATTGTCCTCAATGTGGATAATAAAGGAATATTTTTACATTGTTCGGACACCATACGCATTTTATCTATTAAAACATGACACTCTATTTTCCGCATTCGTCAACAAGAAGATAGTCCTATTCTAAACCTTTGCGGATGCCAGTTTGGCACCAAAAGACAGGCGGGCGGTGCAGTCTTTGGGCACAATTCACCATACGAAGGAGACAAGCAAATATGACGTTCTACTGCTCATCCAGCACAGCTGTATTTACCTGAAAAGAAGGACCGAATATGTTCAGGCACAAGGCATTAAATGGAATAAAGGTTACGTCTATTTCTTAACATATTATCAGGAATCCGACCTATTCCTGGAAGTTCAGGGAAATCTCCCTGATATTAATTTGAGATACATGACATTATATACAATCTCCCTGAAATGTGTTAATTAGAGTGAAGAGAGCATTGTTGCTGTAAGGGAGCTTTATATTACATGTTATGTAGGGACATGAAAACCCACTTATGGTGACATTCATTGTTTGTAGGCATGGTGCTTGGTAGGAAATGCTTTACAAGTGTTGTTTGTTTTTGTATGCATGTTGTGTATCTGTATGCATGGATTAGCTTCAACTCTTGGGGTGGGATGTGGTTTATAGGGTTAATAAAATATTATTGTTACCATTATTATGAGCAATAAAAAATACACAATTGCAAGTAACTGACTCCACATCGAATAAGGTATTAACCACACTAATCTTGTGACTCCCACACTAATGAGCAATGTACTCATATATTCCATTGTGCTATTTTAAAGTCAAATGTGGATGCAGTCTTTAATAGAGCTTTGCAGCTGTGTGAAAATCACAAAAGGTATTTTAGCCAGTGCCACTTCAATAGTCGTAGTTAAAAGCAGGGCGAAATAGAGGTGGGAGAAACGGCAGGGGGGCCCCAGTGATTCCTAGTTATTGCCACTGGTTAAAAGTGTTGCATAATGATGGATTAAATACAGCGCAAGCTGGGGCCATATATGTCTTTATGATCTCTGCAGCTGGTGCTAAATATGTAATAAAAACTTGCAGTATTCCAATGCAATATTGTTTAAGCATAAGTTAACCTCTATTTTTAGCACAGAACACGTATGCTAATGAGGATCCACTATCTATTAATTGAAAGATACCTTAAGTCAGCAACATGGAAATTATACTGAAAACATGGTATTCCTAAATGCCCAGGATGTGAGAAGCAAAGAGCTGAGGAGGAGGAAAAAGGACCAGATGACCTAAAACCTGCTCCCTCACCAACAGTGACACCCCACTACCGCTGATGTCCCCCACACATCGATCTGGACATCGCTTTACAAGAAGACCAAATTGGCCAATAAAATTTGGTAAGTAAAAGGACATTTATTCCCAGTGTCTATATTATATTTTTCACCCCCCCCCACCCCTTTCCCCATCAGATACAAAAAAAAATGATGGAGTGGAAGGCCAATCTGTTGCTTCTTCTAGAGGTTAGATGGAATTTGGGACTGCGCCTTTTTTTTTTTTCAACAGGGGTGGGAAAGCCATGGAAAACATTCTCCAACCTCTACAAGATTGGATCTTTCCGGGAGTGGTCTTGTCCCCCATGGTGGCGTGAGTGGCCCCAGAATTTGCAGCTTTGGAGCTTGATTGACTTTTCATCTCCTAAAAAGTTCAAGTGCTCCCTTTTTAAGCCAACATTTGGTTCCTGGTATTTCTTTTGTTGGATGTAAATTGAGCCCCTAGTTTCACATAAATGTTGGTCAGTATTTATATTTGCGGGAATCTTTGTTTCCGGCGTTTACAGAGCTTACTCTGCTCATTATTATAGTGTTTGCATGATGCCCGATGTTGTCTGTTTGACTCCTTTGGGCTGGTGATGTGGTTGGAAGGCTGGGAGGATGTGGGCAATGGAGTCATTGCTGATCAGGGGGAATTCGGCCTCAATGTTCCTTTCAAAAACAGGCGAAACCTGTATTCAATAAGCATGGGGGTATCCTCTCTGTGTAAAAAAAACACAATAAATTAGCAACATTAGCTTGGAAGATGTTGGATTGAAACATTGCTGTTAATTTCCAAATTAGATTTCCATTCTCATCTGGTTCAGAAGGCAATGCTGCCATGTCCGGGGATCTCCATGACTCTCAGGTTGTTGCTGCCATGTCGGGATCTCCATGACCCTCAGGTGTTGCTGGGGTCTAGGAAACATCATGAAGAAATGTTAAATATATAAAATAATGCAAAACACTATCCAGACAATATGGGGTGGTTCAATCTAAAAATGTTTTTTTTTTTTGAGAAAGTCTGTCTGTCTTGCCATGTTGTGTCATCTTTGTGTGTCAGTACGTTTTGTCTCTGTCCGTCCGTGTCTGTCCGTCGGGGTGTCTGTCCAATTTCCGTTTTTATCTTATTTTTGGCCCTTATCCTTAATAAGTCATATCTAATTGGTAAGATAATAATGGATGTAACATTTTATATTGGCCTTTTTGTCAGGTTAGGCATATGGTCTGTCCAAACCCCTTACGACTCGGGTCCCATAGCTGCCTACAGGTTGCTGCTCGGTGTACTCGTTAGATCAATCTCCTCATAGGGTCCTCCCCCAGTGTTTCCGAAACTTTTGTTTTTTGGGATATTTTTCTTGATGGAACGAAGTATAAGACAGATTTGGGTCAAAGGGGATTAATATAATGTACATCACAATTGTATATTGATTGACTATATAGTTGTTGTTCAAATTTGTACTAAGATAGAATAGTAATTACGTATCTAAAATGAGTAAGATATTCAAAATAGCGTCACCGTAATGTTGTATAGTAAACAAAATAAACATTTACCCCTTAACCCTTTTCACTTGCCATGAGATTTTCATTTTTTTTTTTTGCGTTAACTGCCAGAAGAATTTTCAGGATTTTGCCCTTAATCGCTTTAGACTAATTTTACAGTAGGAACCTTGCAGTAAATCGGAATATTATACATGTTTTTTTCAGCACAAAGTGTACTTTAACTGGTAACAGAATTTTGTAACTTTTCTGGAATTTTACTGGAATTATGGGTAAAATATGTAAAAAAATGAATAAAATTTTCATTTTTTACTCTGATAGTTATCTTAAGGTTACACACAAAAATCTTACTGTTTCTAAAAGCTCTGATACCCAGATTACAAACGATACCAGATATATGTAGGTACCCCACCTTTTCCTGTACAGGAGACCCCCCCAAACTAAACTGCACCTCCTAAATATTACAACACCAAATTAAAATGTTAACCACTTCTGACGGACATAGAATGTCTTCCAAATTACTAAAATATCCCCACAAGTGAGATATTTTTAGAAACTACACACCCGCAGGATTTTATGAGTGAGGTTAGTTTTGATCAAAATGCAGATACCCGGACGCAGCTCTTGTCAATTGTAGTTACTTTCTCCCATTTTCCTTTTTTTTCCTCAACTGTAAAATCAGAGACAAAATCAAATGCGAATTTCAGCTAAAAACTGTGGAGGAAAGTTCAAACGCATCTTCAAATATGAAAGCCTAACCCCCCCCGAAAAAACGGATGCCACTATTTGGTGTTACCCAGAGACATGGCTACCAACTAACCAGAGCGTGACCAGTGCCAAATGTCAGTAGCAGCAAAAAAAAATTGCCAGTTTTGTATTTGAACAGTCTGCAGTTTTTCCACAAAACCCCCCCAACCAAAATACCCCCCACAAACTATATTGTCAACTAGGTAGTTGATAGTTCTCATTACAAACATCAATGGTGTGGGCCAGCTTTAGAAGTTGCATTTGACAAAAAAATGAACACAAACAACTTCAAAAGGTAGAAATCATGTCAAAACCATGGATGTAAAAAAAAGTATAAAAATCAATCTCCCAAATGTCCTGAATCAAACGGTATGCCATATGTGTGGTTACACACGCAGACGTGGAAGCGAAAAGCCACAAAGTGAGACAATGCACGATGGCTCAGAAACCGAGAAAATATTTAGCCAATTCCGAATTTGGACAGTCTGCAGTTTTTTCACAAAAACACCCCCGAACTTAGAAAAACCCCCAAAAACTATATATTCCTGAAATCTACATACCTTCAGCTATGTAACACTGTAGTTTGTTCATTCAACCATCAATGGTGTGGGCGCATTCTTCGTAGAAGTTGCATTTGTCTGAAAAAATGAACAAAAAACAACTTCAAAGTAGAATCATGACAAACCTATGGAATGTAAAAAAAGTTACTAAATATCAATCTCCCAAATGTCCTGAATCAAACCGTATGCCATATGTGTGGTTACACATGCGGACGTGGAAGCGAATAGCCACAAGGGAGACAATGCACATGGCTCACAACAACGAAATATTTAGCCACTCCTGAATTGTACAGTCTGCAGTTTTTTCCACAGAACACCCCCTATAGCTTAGAATAACCCCACAAACTATATATTTCTGAAATTACACACCTTCAGCTATGTAACACTGTAGTTTGTTTATTCATACCATCAATGGTGTGGGGCACAGTTCTTCATAGAAGTTCGCATTTGCTGAAAAAAATGAACAAAAACAACTTCAAAAGGTAAATCATGTCAAAACCGAGGAATGTAAAAAAAGTTACTAAATATCAATCTCCCAAATGTCCTGAATCAAACGGTATGCCATATGTGTGGTTACACACGCGGACGTGGAAGCGAAAAGCCACAAAGTGAGACAATGCACGATGGCTCGAAACAGCGAAAATATTTAGCCAATTCCGAATTTGGACAGTCTGCAGTTTTTTTTCCAACAAACACCCCCGTAACTAGCAATAACCCCCAAAACTATATATTTCTGAATCTACATACCTTCAGCTATGTAACGCTGTAGTGTTTATTCATACCATCACATGGTGTGGGCGCAGTTTTCTGAGAAGTTCGCATTTTCTGAAAAAATGAACAAAAAACAACTTCAAAAGTAGAAATCTGCCAAAAAACATGGAATGTAAAAAAAGTTACTAATATCAATCTCCCAAATGTCCTGAATCAAACGGTATGCCATATGTGGTTACACACGCGGACGTAGAAGCGAATGGCCCATGAGATGAGACAATGCCAATGACTCAGAAACAGCAAAAATTTCAGCCAAATCTGAATTTGAACAGTCTGCAGTTTTTTCCCACAAAACACCCCACAACAATCCCCAAACTATATTCTCGAATCTACACACCTTTCTACATGTACATTCTGTAGATTGTTCATTCGTACCATCAATGGTGTGGGCAGTTTCTTCGTAGAAGTTCATTTTAGCAAATTTTCTAAAATAGAAAAAAAACACTCTCAAAAGAAGAAACAGCGCCAAAATCCCAAGTAATGTAAAAAACTACAATATCAATCTTCCAAACTGTCCACAAATGGTACTAGTTACAACACACGACATGCGCAGTGAGCCAAACAGTGCAGCATGTTTCCCAGATTTTCAGACTAAACACCCCTCTATATTAGAATACCCCCCAAAACTTTATATCTCGATCTACACACCTTCAGCTACACAATGGTTTGATTCTTTTATGCATACCACCAATGGTGTGGCGCAGTTCTTGTAGTACAATTGGACTTTTCTGAAAAAATGTATAAAAACAACTTCAAGTTAAAAATCATGGCAAACCATGTCATGTAAAAAAAAAACTTTCAATTATCAATCTTCCAAATGCCCTGAATCAAACGGTAGCCATATGTGGTGGTCACACTGGACGTGGAGCCAACACAATGATACAATGACAATGCCAAAAACAAGAAAAAATCAAGTGCTCTGTAATTTCAACAGCCCCAATACTTAAATGCCCCCGCAAAAAAACCCCCACTAAATCAACTCCCACATGTTCTCGAATCCGTCCAATTTATCCGAAAATCTGTGTTGTCATTTCGTACCACAGAAGGTGTAACCACTCCAAGTTCACATACATGTCAAACAAATTGAAAAGAAAAATATCAAAGGTCTGTAACAACAGCCAAATCCCAAGTGTAGTAAAAATTCCACAAACTAATCAATCTACCAATTCCTGATCAACTTGCCTATGTTTGGTTCACCACTGGAATTCAAAACTACCACAAATGAACCAATGAACAATGGCAACCATACAGAACTTTTCAGATTTGTAAGACTGAAATCACACTCTATATTAGAAATACCCCCCCCAACTATATATTCTTGGAATCTACACACCTAAGCTACACAATGGTGTGATTCCTTTAAATGCATACCCACCAATGCTTGCTAGGAAGTACGCCCGTTATGTTTTCAAAATTTCGGAACCTCCAGATTTTAGGAAATATAAAAATACAATTAAAGTTAAATCATGGAAATTCCAGGTCATGTAAAAAAAATTGCAATTATCATCTTCCAACATGATCCTGCAATTCAAAAACGGTATGCATATGTGTGGTGTGCAACAGAGACGTGGCCACCACTAGCTCAATGGGACGCATGCAAAAGTGTAATTACAAGAACAAAATCAAAGTGCTCTGTAATTTCAAACAGCCCCAAAACTTGGAAATGCCCCCCACAAATAAAAGCCCCCCACTAAATATCAATCTCCCACATGTCCTGAATCAAACGGTATGCCATATGTGGATGCACACAGAGACGTGGCCACCAACTAGCTCAAATGGGACGCATGCACAATGCAATTACAAGAAAAAATCAAAGTGCTCTGTAATTTGAACAGCCTACACCTTTCTAAGGCAACAGCCCCGAAACTTGGAAATTCCCCCACAAACGATATATTTTTGGAATCTACACACGCCTTCATCTACGTTACGGTACCATGCTTTCATACATACATGAAGAATTCCAGACCCAGTGATCCAAAGACTCTGTGTTTTTAGGAGGTTTTGTGAAAAATAAAATAAGATGATTCAAGGGTTGAAATCCTACTAAACCACTTGACAAGCAAAACCCACTAAATAGCAATCTCCCACATATCCTGCATCAAACGGTATGCTATATGTGTGGGTGCACACAGAGACGTGGCCACCAACTAGCTCAAATGGGAACTATGCAAAAGTGTAATTACAAAAACAAATCAAAGTGCTCTGTAATTTCAAACAGCCCCAAAACTTGGAAAATGCCCCACAAATAAAGCCCCCCACTAAATATCAATCTCCCACATTTCTGAATCAACCGTGTAATGCCATATGGTGGTGCCACAGAGACGTGGCACCAACTACTCAAATGGACCATGCACAAATGTACAAGAAAAAAATCAAAGTGCTCGTAATTCAACAGCCCCAAACTGAGGAAATCCCCCACTAAAACCCACAATATCAATCTCCCACATCTGAAGCAAACGTTATGTCATATCTGGATGCACAACAAACTCACCAACTAGCTAATGACCATGCACAATGCATTACAAAAAGAATCAAAGTGCTCTGTTTAATTTGAAAACAGTACACTTTCTAAGGAAAACAGCCCAAAACATGGAAATTCCACCCCCAAACTATATATTTTGGAATCTACACACTTCATACGGTACATGCCATGCTTTCATGACATACATGAAGAATTCCAGACCCACGAATCCAAAGAACCGTGCTTTTAGGAGTTTGTGAAAAAAAATAAAATAAGATGACTCAATGGGATTGAAATCCTCCAAACCCAATTGCAAGTAAAAAAACCCACTAACGCCCCCACAGTCCTGAATCAACGATGCCTTTGTGGGTGCAAAGAGAGGGCACCAACTAGCTCAAATGGGATCATCGAATTGAATTACAAGTAAAAAACCACAACCCACCCCCACCATCCACTCCCCCTTTTAGTGGTATTTTAGTGAAAACAGTTAGTAGGAGAGTCCCACAAGTTTTTCACACTTTACTGATCCTAAAATTAAGGTCCTTTTTTTGGTACCTCTGCAAAATTCCTATAAAATAGGCTTAGTTTCCCTGTGAAATCATACAAATAATGATCCTGGTTTACTTTCCCGATATCACCGGGGACATGGGAAGCTTGAGAAGAACAATTTTTTGCTAATTTATAGTTTTAGGTTAAAAAAAAAAAAGGTGTGTGTATCACTTTAAGATTTTTTTATGTGCATTTCCCCTTTTTTGGATCATTCCCAAAGATGATCATCAAATCATCTTAGGGAATGATAACGAACTTGGAATCGGGCATAACATTTTCCAAGAAATCCATCGGAAAAATCACTTCCCGGAAATCATTTTCCAGGAAGTGGATTTTTCTTTCATTGGCAAAGATCAATAAATTTGGTGATCAGAAGGGATCACCAAATTTTGATCTCTGTCCCCATTTTTTTCTAAGTCTTCGTAAGTAGCAAAGATTAGAAAAAATCCTATTTGTGAATGGAACTTTGAGTTCATTCACAAAATGTATAGTAAAGCTGTCAGCTGACAGCTTGTACTATACTAGGGGACGCAGCATGATCTCATGATCATGCTGCAGTACCTCCAATGAACCACCCGGGGGAGCAGGAGCCTCAAGGGAAGACCCCGTGAAGGAGGAAAGTCCTGTGATGTCACCGGGGTCTCCCTTATCAGCTTCTCCTCCGGACCGGCAGCTTCAAGGTAGGGAAAACTGTCAATGTAGGATATTTTCCTGATCCCCCCCTCGGATTTGGGACGGAAAAACCGAGGGGGGGGATCGAGAGGGGGACTAGGGGGCAGTTGAATGCTGCCCCCGATCGGCCCTAGCAGGGGGGAAAAATTTTTTGGAAGGGGGGAAGCACAAACGTATATTCACGATCTGTGGCAGTTTTGCATTCCTGCACAGATCGTGAATATACGATATGTGGCAGTGAAAGGTGTTAATATCGCTTAAGTTTTTTTTTGACCAGTGATATATTGCACGTTATGATATTGGTGACGATTTACTTGTTGGTCAATTTCAGTCCATAGATGATGTTTCTGGCTGCGACACTAATTTGACAGACGTGGGATCCAAATATCTGTCCCATTTTTGTTACCACACCTTTCCACCGTGCAATACTTTTCTTCATATGTGAATCGACATTTTCTGATCTCCACTAATTATATGTACAATGTGTCAACGCATTTCGAATGTTATAATTCCAAAAAATTACTGTTTCAAAGAGACAACGATGCATTTATCTTACCAAGTTTTGTTTTTCCCCTTTTCCCAAAGTATGCTTTTTTTTTGTTTTTTTGGCTTTAGGTGGGGAATGTGGGAGGTGTATGATAATCTGAATGGACCTTCAGTGGAGTGGGGAGCATCTCGGATGGCTGCATCCCGGATGCTTCCGAGTTTACTGTCTCTCATCAAAGTCAGAAATGTCTTTTTCTTCATTTGTTTGTTAAAAATTAGTTTTGAGCGTGCAGCACGCTTCGGAATGTAGTCAGTGTCGCATAGTTGGGTGGGAAGCTTGCACAGTGTTTCTGGAGCAGACAGAAAAATTAAAATTGGATATATATATGATTTTGGATGTTTTTAGGTATAGACTAAAATTGTAACCAGATTTTTTTTCACCGGTTGTTCTGTAGTTTTGTTGCGGTGGTGGGAGGGCTCTGGTGTGTGTTAGTTTGTTGGGGGGGCTGGGAGGGCTGTGTGTTAGTTGTGTGGGTGGGGGAGGGCTGTTGTGAAAAAAACTGTTGTTTTGTATTGCATAAACATTTTAAAATATGGATTCTTTGAAGAAGTGTTGAAAGTCTTGAGAGGTACTCTCATGTTTCCTAGTTTCACAGTAGATTTTCTATGCTCCCTGCACAAGCTAATTTTTCACTTTCAATCTAAGCGATCAGAAGAACACAAAGTAAAAATATTTTTTTTTCTTTTCTTTTTTGTCTTTGACATGAATATGTGGCGACTGAATCATGTCCTAAAACCTACACAAAAAGCACATACCCAATATTATTTGATTAATGAGTAAGGAGGGATTGTTGTTTTGTACACAATTATGTTATATATTTAGTTTGGTCAGCATGTACGGAAGACAACATCATTTGTGCAGATACCACACCTATGCAAGTTCATGACACTCCAAATTAAGGGAACAGGATTGTTAAAATTATATGCGAACATTTCCAGAGTGCTGCATAAGGTATTTTATATTTACTGAGGTACAATCCTTCCAACAATCCCTGTGGTGATTTTCACAATTAATATTTGTCAATTAATACATTAGGAGGTTGGAGATGTCATGAAAGGCACTGCCAAATGTGGTAAATTTGGGGCCCTAATCTGATGTTTAGTCCCCATTTTAACCCTTTCACTGCCAGGAGAATTTTCTTTTTTGTTTTTTGCGCGTTACACTGCCCAGAAAAGAATAAATTTTCAGGGATTTTGCCCCCCCCTTAATCGCTTTTAGACTAATTTTACAGTAGGGAAACCTTGCAAATAAGTAATCAGGAACATATACATTGTTTTTTCAGCACAACAGATGTGGTACTTTAAATGGTAATAGCCGAATTTTGTAACTTTTCTGGAAATTTTACTGGAAATGTATGGGTTAAAATATGTAAAAAAAATGAAAAAATTTGCAAATTCATGCCTCTGTTGAGATTTTTCCCCATTTTTACTAAGTTATCTTAGGTTTAAACACCAAAAATCTTACTGTTTCTAAAAGCTCTGGATCTCCCGAGTAACGGATACCAGCTATAGTAGGTACGAGAAAGCCGACTTTTCCTGCCCAGGAGCCCCCCCCCAAACTAAAACTGAACCTCGCTAAATATTACACCAAATTAAACTGGTCTAACCACTATGACGTTAAAGGTAGAGCTTCCAAAGTAACTAAAATATCCCCACAAGAGTGAGATTATTTTAGAAACTCCACACCGCAGGATTTATGAGGTGGCGGTGAGTTTCGATCAAAATGCAGAATACCCGGACGCAGCTCTTCGTCCAATGTGTTTTATTATTCTCCAATTTTCACTTTTTTTCCTCAACTGAAAATTCAGAGACAAAAATCAAAATGCGAATTCAGCTATAAAAAGTGAGGGGGGGGGAGGAGGAGGGGGGAGGAGAAGGTGCAAACGCATCCAAATTGCAAAGCCTAAACTTCCCCGATATAATAACCGGTTATGCATATCATGGGTCGTACACAGGAGACAGGCTAACCAACTAACCCAGAGCCCCATCAATGACCGAAGTTGCCAAATGTCAGTCAGCAAAGCAAAAACAAATTCTGCCAGTTTTGTATTTGAAACAGATGCGTTGTTCCACAAAACTGCCCCCCCAACTCCCAAAATACCCCCCACAAACTATATATTCCTGAAAATATACACACCTTCAGTTATGTATAACGCTGTAGTTAGTCTTCATTCATACATCAATGGTATGTGGCGCAGTTCTCGTAAAAGTTGCACTTTACCGATTTTCCCACCGTTTGATGCAGGATATGTGGGAGATTGCTATTTAGTGGGTTTTTTGCTTGTCAAGTGGGTTTAGGTAGGATTTCAAGCTTTGAATCATCTTATTTTATTTTTCACAAAACCTGCAAAAAACAGGGAGTTCTTTGGATGACTGGGTCTGGAATTCTTCATGTATGTATGAAAGCATGGTACCGTAACGTAGCTGAAGGTCCATAAATTCCAAAAATATATAGTTTGTGGGGGGTATTTCCAAGTTTCGGGGCAGGTTCCTTGAATTAGGGTAGGCTGTTCAAATTACAGAGCACTTTGATTTTTTCTTGTAA
>JAACNH010009120.1:0-11702 GCA_019447015.1 Hymenochirus boettgeri
TTGTACCAGTATTCTGCATTTCGAGACAGCATTTTAAAGAGCTGTTTGATAGTGCTAAATAAACTACAATTTATAAGAACAGAGTATTATTCATATACTGATCAGATACATTTAAATGGACACAAGAAAAAGAAAATCTAAATTTCTGCACAAGGAAGAATGAACTACGGTAAGCACTGCAAACAGGGATAAAATTAGATGAATCAAGTTATCATAAGGACAATCCTGCTTAAGGCCTAAACCTGTAGGCTATTTTTTGTTATGAATAGAAAGATTTTATAGACATAGATTTAGACATTACTATACCCATGTATAAAGTGAATGTATGTTGGATATATATGGGTGGAATAAATATTGGTGTACAAATGTATTGGAAACCACTGCAATAAATAAATATGTTAATTTACAAGCAAAAGGGGGTAGACCTAAGACCATGTATAAAATATAGGAATCTCCCTATTATCAAGCGCGTGTACACTCACAGACATTTAATACACATGAATATCCCCATACACAGCATTTAATACACACAAATTGCCCCATATACAGACATTTAAACACGAATAGCCACCAATACAGAATTTATACGCACGATTGCCCCATATTACAGATATTATAAATCAATAGCCCTATATACAGACATTTATACAGACAAATAGCCCATATACAGACATTTAACACACGAATAGCCCATATACAGAATTTAATACACACAAATAGCCCCATATACAGACATTAATACACATGACAATAGCCCCATATACAGACATTTATACACATAATACCCATATACAGACATTAAACACATGACATGAATATCCCAATATACAGATATTTAATACACATGTAAATCCCCATATACAGATATTAATACAAATGAATATCCCCATATACAGACATTTAATACACATGAATATCCCCATATCAGACATTAATACACATGAAAAGCCCCATATACAGACATTTAATATACACGAATAGCCCACTACAGATATTTAATACACATTAATAGCCCATATACAGACATTTAATACCCAGAAAGAGCCCCTAAACAGACATTTAATACACATGAATTGCCCCATTTAAGACATTTAATACACATGAATTGCCCCTATAAAGACATTTAATACACGAATAGCCCCATATACAGACATTAATACACCAGAATAGCCCCATACATCATTAATACACACGATATCCCCATATACAGACATTTAATACACATGAATATCCCATATACAGCATTAATACACATAAATATCCCATTACAGACATTTAATACACATGAATATCCCATATACAGACATTTAATACACATGAATATCCCAATATTCAGACATTTAATACACATGAATAGCCCATATACAGACATTTAAAATCATAATAGCCCATATACAGACATTTAATACACATTAATATCCCCATATACAGACATTAATACAGATGAATTGCCCATATACAGACATTTAATAGCACGAATTGCCACATATACAGACATTTATTACACATTAATAGCCCCATATACAGACATTTAATACACATGAATAGCCCCATATACAGACATTTAATACCCATAAGGAGCCCCATATACAGACATTTAATACCATGAAGAGCCCCATATACAGACATTTAATACACATGAATTGCCCCATTTACAGACATTTAATACCAATGAATAGCCCCATATACAGACATTTAATGCACACGAATAGCCCCATATACAGACATTTAATACACATGAATAGCCCCATATACAGACATTTAATACACATGAATAGCCCATATACAGGCATTTAATACACATGAATTGCACCATATACAGACATTTAATACACATGAATATCCCCAATACATACATTTAATACACATGAATAGCCCCATATAAAGACATTAATACACATGGATACCACATATACAGACATTAATACACATGCATCGCCCCATATACAGACATTTAACAACATATCCCCATATACAGACATTTAATAACAATGAATTGCCCCATATACAGACATTTATACACACGATCCCATATCAGACTTATACACACGAATTGCCCCATATAAAGACATTTAATACACATGGATAGCCCATATACAGACATTTAATACACATGCACGCCCCATATACAGACATTAATACACATGAATCCCCATAACAGACATTAATACACAGTTAAATAACATCCAGATGAATGCCCCCATATACAGCATTATTACACATGAAGATCCCCATATACAGACATTTAATATCACATGATATTCCCATATACAGACATTAATACACATGAATAGCCATATACAGACATAATGCACATGAATAGCCCCATATACAGACATTTAATGCACATGTATACAGACATTTAATACAGTTAATACACATGAATTGCCCCATATACAGACATTTAATACACATGAATTGCCCCATATACAGACATTTAATACACATACATCACCCCATAAACAGACTTTTAATACACACGAATAGCCCCATATACAGACATTTAATGCACACGAATATTCCCATATACAGACATTTAATGCACATGAATATCCCCATATACAGACATTTAATACACATGAATTGCCCCATATACAGGCATTAAATACACATGAATATCCCCATATACAGACATTTATTACACATGAATTGCCCCATATACAGACATTTAATACACATGAATATTCCCCATATACAAACAATTTAATCACATACTGCCCATATACAGACATTTTATGCACATGTATCGCCCATATACAGACAATTTAATACACCATGAATAGCCCATATACAGACATTTAATGCACACGAATAGTCCCATATACAGCATTTAATGCACATGATCACCCCATATACAGACATTTAATAACACATGAATAGCCCCATATACAGGCATTTAATGCACATGCATTACCCCATATACAGACATTTAATACACATGAATAGCCCCATATACAGACATTTAATACACACGAATAGCCCCATATACAGACATTTAATACACACGAATCGCCCCATATACTGACATTTAATACACATGAATATTCCCATATACATACATTTAATACGCATGAATAGCCCCATATACAGACATTTAATGCACATGAATCGCCCCATATACAGACATTTAATACACATGAATAGCCCCATATACAGACATTTAATACCCATAAAGCCCCATATACAGACATTTAATACCCATGAATAGCCCCATATACAGACATTTAATCACAAGAATAGCCCCATATAAGACATTTATCACATGAATATCCCATATACAGACATTTAATAACCATTAATTGCCCCATATACAGACATTTAATACACATGAATAGCCCATATACAGACATTTAATACACATGAATATCCCCATATAGACATGTAAACACATGAATGGCCCCATATACAGACATTAATACACATGAATAGTCAATATACAGACATTTAACACATGAATAGCCCCATACAGACATTTAATCACAGAATAGCCCCATATACAGATATTAATCACATGAATAGTCCATATACAGACATTTATAAACATGAATATCCCCATATACAGACATTTAATACACATGAATTGCCCCATATACAGACATAAATTCACACTGAATAGCCCCATATACAGACATTTAATACACATGAATATCACCCATATAGACAGTTATACACATGAATGCCCCATATACAGACATAATACAAATGAATATCCCATATACAGACATTTAATGCAAATGAATACCCCATATACAGACATTTAATGCACATGAATATTCCCCATATACAGACAATTAATACACATGAATGCCCATATACAGGCATTTAATACACATGATTGCCCCATTACAGACATTAATACACATGAATATCCCCATATACATACATTAATACACATGAATAGCCCACATACAGACATTTAATACACATAAATAGCCCCATATACAGCATTTAATACACATGAATATCCCCATATACAGACATTAATTACACATGAATGCCCCATATACGACATTTAATACACATGCATCACCCCATATACAGACATTTAATACACACGAATAGCCCCATATACAGACATTTAATGCACACGAATAGTCCCATATACAGACATTTAATGCACATGCATCACCCCATATACAGACATTTAATACAATGAATAGCCCCATATTCAGACATTTAATGCACATGAATAGCCCCATATACAGACATTTAATGCACATGAATATCCCCATATACAGACATTTAATACACATGAATATCCCCATATAGACAGTTATTACACCATGAATGGCCCCATATACAGAATTATTAACATGAAAAGCCCCACATACAGACATTTATCACATGAATAGCCCCATATACAGACATTTAATGCACAGCATCACCCCATATACAGACATTTAATACACATGAATGCCCCATATACAGACATTTAATGCACACAAATAGCCCCATACACAGACAATTTAATGCACATGAATATCCCCATATACAGACATTTAATACCCATGAATTGCCCCATATACAGGCATTTAATACACATGAATAGCCCAATACAGACTTTAATGCACAGAATAGTCCCAATATACAGACATTTAATCACAGCATGACCCCATATACAGACATTTAATACACATGAATAGCCCCATATACAGACATTTAATGCACACGAATAGTCCCCATATACAGACATTTAATGCACATGCATCACCCCATATACGACATTTAATACACATGAATAGCCCCATATACAGACATTTAATGCACATGATATCCCCATATACAGACATTTAATACACATGAATAGCCCCATATACAGACATTTAATGCACATAAATAGCCCCATATACAGACATTTAATGCACATGAATATCCCATATACAGACATTTAATACACATGAATTGCCCCATATACAGACTTTAATACACATGAATTCCCCATATACAGACATTTAATACACAGATATCCCCATATACAGACATTTAATGCACATAAATGCCCCATATACAGACATTTAATGCACATGAAATCCCATATACCGACATTTAATACACATGAGATATGCCCCATATACAGACATTTAATACACATGAATTCCCCATATACAGCCATTTAATACACATGCATCACCCCATATACAGACATTTATACACAGAATAGCCCCATATACAGACATTAATACACATGAATAGCCCCATATCAGGCATTTAATACACGAATGCACCATATACAGACATTTAATACACATGAATAGCCCCATATACAGACATTTAATACACATGAATAGCCCCATATAAAGACATTTAATACACATGGATAGCCACATATACAGACATTTAATACACATGCATCGCCCCATATACAGACATTTAATGCACATGAATATTCCCATATACAGACATTTAATACACATGAATTGCCTCATATACAGGCATTTAATACACATGAATTGCCCCAAATACAGATATTTAATGCACATGAATATCCCATATACATACATTTAATACACATGAATAGCCCCCATATACAGGACATTTAATACACAGGGAAAGCCCCATATACAGACATTTAATACACATGAATAGCCCCATATACAGACATTTAATACACATGAATAGCCCCATATACAGACATTTAATGCACATGAATATCCCCATATACAGACATTTATTACACATGAATTGCCCCATATACAGACATTTAATACACATGAATAGCCCCATATACAGACATTTAATACACATGAATATCCCCATATAGACATGTAATACACATGAATGGCCCCATATACAGACATTTAATACACATGAATAGTCCCATATACAGACATTTAATACACATGAATAGCCCCATATACAGACACATTAAATGTCTGATATGGGCGATGCATGTGTTTTTAATGTCTGTATATGGGGCTATTCATGTGGTAATTATGAATGTATCATGGGTGAATATTCATGTGTATTAAATGTCTATATGGGGCAATTCAATGTGTATTAAATGTCTATATGGGGTATTCATGTGTATAAAATGTCTGTATATGGGGGCAATTCATGTGGTATTAAGTGTCTGTATATGGGATATTCATGTGTATTAAATGTCTGTATATGGGAATATTCATGTGTATGAATGTCTGTATATGGTGCTATTCATGTGTATTAATGTCGGTATATGGGGCTTTCTGTGTATTAAATGTCTGTATATGGGGGCTATTCATGTTTATTAAATGTTGTATATGGGATATTCATGTGCATTAAATGTCTGTATTGGGGCAATTCATGTGTATTAAATGCCTGTATATGGGCAATCATGTGTTTAAATGTCTGTATATGGGAATATTCATGTGCATTAATGTCTGTATATGGGCTATCATGTGTATTAAATGTCTGTATATGTGGCTATCCATGTGTATTAAATGTCTTTATATGGGGCTATTTCATGTGTATTAAATGTATGTATATGGGGATCATTCATGTGTATTAAATGTCTGTATATGGTGCATTCGTGTATTAAATGCCTGATATGGGGCTATTCATGTGTATTAATGTCTGTATATGGGGCTATTCGTGTGTATAAATGTCTGTATATGGGGTATGATGTGATTAAATGCTGTATATGGGGAATTCATGTGTATTAAATGTCTGTATATGGGGCAATCTCATGTGTATTAAATGTCGGTATATGGGATTTCATGTGCATTAAATGTCTGTATATGGGGCATTTATGTGCATTAAATGTCTGTATATGGGGATATTCTGTGTATTAAATGTCTGTATATGGGGAATTCATGTGATTAAATGTCTGTATATGGGGCTTCATGTGTATTAAATGTCTGTATATGGGATATTCAGTGTGCATTAATGTCTGTATATGGGGCTATTTATGTGCATTAAATGTCTGTATATGGGGCTATTCTGTGTATTAAATGTCTGTATATGGGGATATGCATGGTGATTAAATGTCTGTATATGGGGCTATTCATGTGTATTAAATGTCTGTATATGGGGTACATGTCATTAAATGTCTGTATATGGGGACTATTCTATGTGATTAAATGTCTGTATATGGGGCTATTCATGTGTATTAAATGTCTGTATATGGGGTCTGCTGTGATTAAATGTCTGTATATGGACTATTCTGTGCATTAAAGTCTGTATTGGGCTATTCATGTGTATTAAATGCCTGTATATGGGGCAATTCATGGGTATTAAATGTCTGTATATGGGGATATTCATGTGCATTAAATGTCTGTATATGGGGCTATTCGTGTGCATTAAATGTCTGTATATGGGGCTATTCATGTGTATTAAATGTCTGTATATGGGGTGATGCATGTGCATTAAATGTCTGTATATGGGGCTATTCATGTGCATTAAATGTCTGTATGTGGGGCTATTCATGTTAATAATGTCTGTATATGGGGCATTCATGGTGTAATAACTGTCTATATGGGGATATTCATGTGTATTAATGTCTGTATATGGGGATATTCATGTGATTAAATGTCTGTATATGGGCTATTCATGTGCATTAAATGTCTGAATATGGGGCTATTCATTGTATTAAATGTCTGTATATGGGGTGATGCGTTGCATTAAATGTCTGTATATGGGACTATTCGTGTGCATTAAATGTCTTTATTGGGGCTATTCGGTTATTAAATGTCTGTATATGGGGTACATGTGTATTAAATGTCGTATATGGGGCATTCATGTGTAATTAATGTCTGTATATGGGGATTTCATGTGTATTAAATGCTGTATATGGGGCTATTTTATGTGTATTAAATGTCTGTATGTGGGCTATTCATGTGTATTAAATGTATGTATATGGGGATATTCATGTGTATTAAATGTCTGTATATGGGGCAAATCATGTGTATTAAATGCCTGTATATGGGGCAATTCATGTGTATTAATTGTCTGTATATGGGGATATTCATGTGCATTAAATGTCTGTATATGGGGTATTCATGTGCATTAAATGTCTGTATATGGGATATTCATTTGTATTATGTCTGTATATGGGGCATTCATGTGTATAACTGTCTATATGGGGATATTCATGTGTATTAAATGTCTGTATATGGGGCTATTCATGTGAATTATGTCTGTATATGGGGGCAATTCATGTGTATTAAATGTCTGTATATGGGGATATCATGTTTATGAAATGTCTGTTATATGGACTATTCATGTGAATTAATATCTGTATATGGGGCTATTCTGTATTTAAATGTCTGTATGGGGCTATTCATGTGTTAAATGTCTGTATATTGACTTTCATGTGTATTAATGTCTGTATATGGGGCCATTCATGTGTTTAATGTCTATATGGGGATATTCATGTGTATTAAATGTCTGTATATGGGCTATTCATGTGTATTAAATGTCTGTATATGGGGCAATTAATGGTTATTAAATGTCTGTATATGGGGATATTCATGTGATTAAATGTCTTATATGGGGCTATTCTTGTGATTAATGTCTGTATATGGGGCTATTCATGTGTATTAAATGTCTGTATAGGGGGCTCTTATGGGTATTAAATGTCTGTATATGGGGCTATTCATTGGTATTAAATGTCTGTATATGGGGCATTACATGTGCATTAAATGTCTGTATATGGGGCATTCATGCGTATTAAATGTTATGTAGTGGGATATTCATGTGTATTAAATGTCAGTAATGGGGGCATTCGTGTGTATTAAATGTCTGTATATGGGGCTATTCGTGTGTATTAAATGTCTTTATATGGGGCTATTCATTGTGTATTAAATGCTGTGTATATGGGTAATCATGTGCATTAAATGTCTGTATATGGGGCTATTCATGTGTATTAAATGTCTGTATATGGGGTGATGCATGTGCATTAAATGTCTGTATATGGGACTATTCGTGTGCATTAAATGTCTGTATATGGGGCTATTCATGGTGTATTAAATTGTCTGTATATGGGCGATACATGTGTATTAAATGTCTGTATATGGGCAGTATGTGATTAAATTGTTTTGTATATGGGAATATTCATGTGTATTAAATGTCTGTATTGGGCATTCATGTGTAATAAATGTCTGTATATGGGGATATTCATGTGTATTTAATGCCTGTATATGGGGCATTCATGTGTATTAAATGTCTGTATATGGGGATATTCATGTGCATTAAATGTCTGTATATGGGATATTCGTGTGATTAAATGTCTGTATAAGGGGCTATTCGTGTGTATTAAAAGTCTGTTTATGGGGTGATGTATGTGTATTAAATGTCTGTATATGGGGCAATTCATGTGTATTAAATGTCTGTATATGGGGCAATTCATGTGTATTAACTGTATTAAATGTCTGTATACATGTGCATTAAATGTCTGTATATGGGGCTATTCATGTGCATTATGTCTGTATATGGGCCTATTCATGTGTATTAAATGTCTGTATATGGGAATATTCATGTGTATTAAATGTCTGTATATGGGGATATTCATGTGTAAAATGCTGTATATGGGGCATTCATCTGTGTTTTTAACTGGGTGTATTAAATGTCTGTTAATGGGGATTCATGTGTATTAATGTCTGTATATGGGGCGTCATGTGTATTAAATGTCTGTATATGTGGCTATCCATGTGTATTAAATGTCTTTATATGGGGCAATTCGTGTGTATAGTCTGATATGGGCATGTGTTATAAATGTCTGTATATGGGGCAATTCATTGTGTATTAAATGTCTGTATATGGGGATATATCTTGTTAAATGTCTGTATATGGGGCGATGCATGTGTATTAATGTCTGTATATGTGCTATCCATGTGTATTAATGTCTTTATATGGGGCTATTCATGTGTATTAAATGTATGTATTGGGGATATTCATGTGTATTAAATGTCTGTATATGGTGCAATTCATGTGTATTAAATGCTGTTATGGGCTATTCATGTGTATTAAATGTCTTATATATGGGGCTATTCATGTGTATTAAATGTCTGTATATGGGGCTATTCGGTGCATTAAATGTCTGTATATGGGGCATTCATTGGTATTAAATGTCTGTAAATGGGGCAATTCATGTGTATTAAATGTCTGTATATGGGGCTCTTCATGGTATAAATGTCTGTATATGGGGCTCCTTATGGGTATTAAATGTCTGTATATGGGGCTATTCATGTGTATTAAATGTCTGTATATGGGGCTATTATGTGTAATAATGTCTCTATATGTGGCAATTCGTGCTATTAAATGTCTGTATATGGGCAATTCATCTGTATTAATGTCTGTATATGGGGATATTAATGTGTATTAAATGTCTGTATATGGGCTATTATGATTTTAAATGTCTGTATATGGGCTATTCATGTGTATTAAATGTCTGAATATTGGGATATTCATGTGTATTAAATGTCTGTATATGGGATATTCATGTGTATTAAATGTCTGTAATGGGATATTATGTGTATTAATGCTGTATATGGGTATATTCATGTGTATTAAATGTCTGTATATGGGGATATCGTGTGTATTGAATGATGTATGGGGGCTATTCTGGTGTATTAATGTCTGTATATGGGGCTATCGTGTTATTAAATGTCTTTATAGGGGCAATTCATGTGTATTAAATGTCTTAAATGGGGCATTCATGTGTATTAAATGTCTGTTTAGGGGCTCTTCTGGGTATTAAATGTCTGTATATGGGCTATTAATGTGTATTAAATATCTGTAGTGGGCTATTCGTGTATATTAAATGTCTGTATATGGGGCTTTTCATGTGTATTAATTGTCTGATATGGGGATATTCATGTGTATTAAATGTCTGTATATGGGGATATTCATTTGTATTAATATCTGTATATGGGGATTTACATGTGTATTAAATATCTGTATATTGGGATATTCATGTCATGTGTTTAATGTCTGTATATGGGTATTATGTGTATAAATGTCTGTATATGGGGCTATTGTCATGTGTATTAATGTCTGTATATGGGGCTATTTGTGTGTATTAAATTTCTGTATATGGGCTATTCGTGTTTAAATGTCTGTATATGGGCTATTTGTCTGTATAAATGTCTGTATATAGGGCTATTGATTTATAATATCTGTATATGGGGCAATCGTGCGTATAAAATTCTGTATTGGTGGCTATTCGTGTTTTTAAATGTCTGTATATGGGGCAATTTGTGTGTATTAAATGCTGTGTATGGGGATATTCATGTGTATTAAATGTCTGTGAGTGTACAGCGCTTGATAATAGGGAGATTCCTATATTTTATACATGGTCTTAGGTCTACCCCCTTTTGCTTGTAAATTAACATATTTATTTATTGCAGTGGTTTCCAATACATTTGTACACCAATATTTATTCCACCCATATATATCCAACATACATTCACTTTATACATGGGTATAGTAATGTCTAAATTCTATGTCTATAAAATCTTTCTATTCATATACAAAAAATAGCCTACAGGTTAGGCCTTAAGCAGGATTGTCCTTATGATAACTTGATCTATCAATTTTATCCCTGTTTGCATGTGCTTACCGTAGTTCATTCTTCCTTGTGCAGAAATTTAGATTTTCTTTTCTTGTGTCCATTTAAATGTATCTGATCAGTATATGAATAATACTCTGTTCTTATAAATTGTAGTTTATTTAGCACTATCAAACAGCTCTTTAAAATGCTGTCTCGAAATGCAGAATACATGGTACAA
>JAACNH010009121.1:0-11701 GCA_019447015.1 Hymenochirus boettgeri
TATGTATAGTGTACTGAATGTACTGGACTGTATACTGTACCAGAATTCACTGGTATGTATAGTGTACTGAATGTAGTGGACTGTATACTGTCCCAGAATTCACTGGTATGTATAGTCTACTGAATGTACTGGACTGTATACTGTACCAGAATTCACTGGTATATATAGTATACTGAATGTACTGGACTGTATACTGTACCAGAATTCACTGCTATGTATAGTGTACTGAATGTACTGGACTGTATACTGTACCAGAATTGGTAATATAATCCACTGTATTATGTATACGATTACTGGACTGTATACTGTACCAGAATTAAATGGTATGCAATGCACTGGACTGTATACTGTATGAGAATCCACTGGTATATATAGTATACTGAATTACTGGACTGTAAACTGTACCAGAATTAAATGGAATGCATAAGTACTGATGCACTGGACTGTATACTGTATGAGAATTCACTGGTATATATAGTATACTGAATGTACTGGACTGTAAACTGTACCAAATTAAATGTATGCATAATGTACTGAATGCACTACTGTATACTGTTGAGAATTCACTGGTATAATAGTAAACTGAATGTATGGACTGTAACTGTACCAGAATTAAATGGTATGCATAATGTACTGAATGTAACTGGACTGTATACTGTACGCAGAATTAAATGGTATGCATAATGTACTGAATGCACTGGACTGTATACTGTACCAGAATTAAATGGTATGCATAATATACTGAATGCACTGGACTGTATGAGAATTCACTTATATATATATATACAGGCCAGGGTTATTCAAAAAAAGTTCTTATCGTTAAAATGGTGCTAATTTTGCCCCAACCAGATGTTAGCTTCAATTGTTAAATAAGATCTGATTGGTTGGGGACATTAACACCATTTTAAATGATAAGAACTTTATTGAATCTCCCTGATAGTATATGAATGTATTGGACTGTATACTGTACAGGAGTGCAGAATAAAGGCTAAAAACCTAAAAACAAAGACTTGCCATGCCCTATAAATATTAGAAGAGATCGGAAAGCCAGTCTTAGGATCCTTTAATATATTTTTCCTTTGATTTGCTACAACCTCTCCCTAGAGCAGTTCTTTCGTCATAGATAATATTATTATGCCCATGACTTTCCTGCAGTTACCTCCTATCCGTAACCATTACCTTTCTATGTCCAGCCTGACGCTAGTCTTATCCCACACATCCATTCTATTTGTTCTTTATCAACAGTTAAAATGATACATTTTGGCATTCGGACTTGTATATAGGCACAATACAGTTCCATTTATTTAAAACACAAGGGTATAAATCCATTGTCACGTATCTACTTTTGTATTAATAACAATACAAAAACATGAAATGATCAGTTTCCTTTATAGTAACTGTATATTCCAACCAAAAAGGCTCACGTGTCAGTAATTCAATTCAGGACATTGGTCGGGGTACAGGACTGATCAATTCCATTATTTCTTTATGAGCTCACAAGAGCCCTACACTGATCATGAAGCCTGTGCCCATGCAAGGTGCCAGTCCCACTATAGCTAAACATATAAAATCACCTTCTTGAAATGGCTGGTCAGTGATTATACTGGATGCATGATACAGGCTGCATTACTGTACTGCATTTAATGAACATGATTCGGCTTTATAGGGGATCAAGGGCAACTCTTGGCCATGCACTCTTATTAATGATGTGAAGTTCTGTTCTACAGCAAATAGAACTAGAAATACCACAAGAAACAATAATCTGTCCACACGCAACTGCACCCTCATCATTCACAGTCACTTCAAGTTCAAATAAATGGAAGGCAACCCTTGTTGTAAATACCATATACGCTGATTGAGCCCCGCACAATCTAAACCAATGGCAGTACGATCGCAGGTCCCCTTGTGCTGCACCAGTTCCACCCCCAGTGCTAACTGGTCCTAATGGGATGACTAAAACCCGTGGAATTAACCGGTATGTGATAAATCACCATGACACAGAACAGGTTAGAGAACAGAGTTCTGCCTAAAACAGCACAAAACATTTTTCTTTTGTATTGCTGAACCATCATTGCTATAATTATAGAAGCCTGTCAACATTACAAGCTGCTGTTTCCGTGCCCTGAAAGCGTCGGCTGAGGCGCCCTCAATAAATGAAAACACAGCCAAATTTTTATCTTCCTCACATCATATTTTGTTTTGCAATTTCAACTTGTACAGAGATAGAGGGGAGAAAAAAAGATTCTGTATTCATAGCTATTGTGTCCCCTAGCGGCTCATGTTTTGCAAAGTTCAGGCTTTGCATTAACATCTGAACTCCATCAGAAAGCTGTAATAGACCATAGCTGTGTCCTCTGTACGAGTTTCCTTCTACCTGCAAATCATATTGCTCTGTTGGATTGTGCAGGCATCATAAATTAGAGTGCCTAAAAACCCTCTATAATTGGCTTCACAATGGGTGAGGGATCGGAGTCAGTTAATGAAGCAAGTTAATGGTGCTCGTAAAGGTGTTTCAATGATGATCGCAAGAAGGACCTTGACCTTTTCTCTCATAACGCGTCCAATTGGGAAGTGATGCAGACAACTTGGAGAAGTTTCCAACTTAAAATCAATATTCAGTTACTAATGGAAGGGGACACTCACTCAGAATTCTCTGTTATATTGTATCATTTGCTCTTTATTTCCTAATATTCTTCTGCTGGCAAGATTAGGGGACTATAACAGAGGCCTAGAACCCACTGTAGCTGAAATAACACCAGGTGCACATTACAGCTGAAATGTATAGTCCAACCAGCAGTTAAAGTGAGAAAAATTGGCCCATTTGGTGTATTCTAGGGTTGCTAGAGCAGTAAAGCACACGTAGCTTCCTTCAACTAGTGCAGTTTAGAGTTAGGGCTAGGCCACACTGATGCGCATTTAAGCACGATCCGATCGCAATGTGTGATCAATCGCGCTTTTGAAGGCACACTAGTGTGTAGGGGGGGTCAGAGGCAGGAAGGGGGGGGTCAAGCAGAAGGGGGGGGGTCAGGGCGGGAAGGGGGTGGTCAGGGTCCAAGCCTCCAATCTCGCAGGAGGGGTTTATGAGATTGAGCCTCCAATTTCGCAGCTAGTGGGTATATGGGTGACCGATCGGGCATCGTTGATGAACCGTCCTGTGACAGCTGTAGTACCCATGATCGTACGTCTGTATGTAGCTTTAGTGTCTCCCAATCATCTGTTGATCTGATATTCTGAAGTGCGCTAGGTAATTTTAGACAATTCCAAGGCAGGAAATCAGAATTGTAAACTTGTATTTTTTACCCAAAAACTCCCAGCATCTGTTACAGCTGAACAAACCACATTTTGCTAATGTTTTCATTCTGTATGTAGCTGCTAGATTTGCCATTGATCAGCAATAACCCCTTCTCTGTCTAATGCAACTCTGCAATATGATTGCATACTGTCTACCTATATGCTGCAAGGCAAACTACCTGTTCGGAAAATGCATGCTGTATGGCTACACAGAAACCAATGCTAATGCTTCTAATGTAAATATTGACCAAGTTCAGCATGCTGGATAATATGTGTTTTGGGTCTAAAGAAAAGAGGTGAAAAACCTATATATATATATATATATATATATATATATATATATATATAAAGGGATTGTGGACACCCAATTAGGCTAATTACACTACTTTAGCGGAAGTGCTACTGATCTGGTCAAACATTTATACAAACATAGAAAAGATAATCAATGCACATTCCTAGCCCCATACAATATCATTATCTGCACATGGCATACTTTATAAACAAAGGGGATTTAGTATACATTACTGTGATGACATGAATGAAAAGCCTTCCAACCAGTCAGGTAACCCCAGTCTGGAAGGTCCTAACGTCTAACCTTTCATTTCTTATTCAATTCCATGCAAACTTCATTCTCCTTACACACTGGATCCATATAACAGGCTCCCCCTTCACTTAGGGAGGTCCTATACCTTTAAATAAGCACTCTTCCCTCATTTTAAAAAGCCAAAGGGCTGGGGGGAAGTGAGAGAGCCTTTTATATGGCGATATATATATATATATATATATATATTATATATATCACACACACTTATAGAATAGGACATACAGCAAGACACATGTGCCTAATGCATACAGATGTAAAATGAAAGCTATGTCTTTTGAGCTGAAGATCAATCATCAAGACACGTCCTCTCTATCAGGGATGTCCAAGGAGATTTCCTGCAGCTGTTATTTTACTACAGATTCTATTATTGGCCTTTGGCTGTCAAGGTTGCTGGAGTTGTAGTTCAATGACTGTGGGGGGTTATAGATTGGACATTGCTAATTTATCCTTGGTTTCCCTCGGGGAGGAGGAGGGTGCAGGCTCCCTGCTTGCCCTGAGCTTCCTCATCTCTAACTCTGCCCAGTGCACAAAAGAACATGAATAAAATGAAGACTGTCATCCCCAATCGGCACAGTGATTCCTTTTCTATCTGTGAAGATGTGCTTCTCATACACAAACCACAGCGAAAGCCTCAAGGACACCCAAGGTAGTTAGGACACATTACAAGAGATATTATGGTAATAATCTGTTTTCACATTTGTTTGGCTGGTGATTTGATTTTCCACACCCTGGGTGATATCAAACCCCAACAGAGGAAAATCGGATAAAGCTGGAGATGCGAGGATAAGACTATGAAATAGGAAGGAAGGGCGTCCACCAGGGGAAAGACTAGAACAAACACAAAGAAAAGGACAGATGGAGATTGAAAGATAATAACCCAAAATGAATGTACACATTATCAGGGTAGTGGAGGTCAGGAAAGGATGGTGTGTGTGTGTATCAGTGTATAGGAAGGTGTATGTGTCTGCCTGTAGGTACATGTTGCACACGAGTGATGAAAAGTAAGCTAAAGGGAGATGTAGCACCTGTGTGACCGTATTTATATGTGGGGATATATATGTAGGTTTAGTGATGAATCCTGTTTTCAATTCTGATCTGATGGTTTCAATATCCGCTGTTCTAACAGATTTTTATGAATTTTCGTAAGGGTAATTGTGCTAGTTAATAATCGTAATAGTGGTATAGTGGTATGGTTATGGTAATAGTGGAGTAATAGTGGTATGGTAATGGTATATATTGGTAAAAGTGTATGGTAGTGGTTATAGTGGAAATTGTGGTATAGTAAGGATTAATTGTGGTAGTGTAAAGTGGTATGGTAGTGGTAATAGTGGTATCGTAGTGGTAATCGTGGTGTTGTATATTGTAATAGTGGTATGGTATGGTAATAGTGGTATCGTAGTGGTAATCATGGTATTGTAGTGGTAATAGTGGTATAGTAGTGGTAATAGTGATATGAAACAGTGGTAATAGGGGTATGGTTATAGTGGTAATAGTGGTATGGTGGGGTAATTGTGGTACGTAGTGGTAAGTGATATGGAAACAGTGGTAATAGGGGTATGTTTATAGTAAAGTGGTATGGTAGCGTAATAGTGTCTTGGTGGTGATTTGATATGTAAACAGTGTTAATAGGGGTATGGTAATGGTGGTATAGGGCTTGTGAAGGTTCTCATTCATCCAGGTCATGGTTGACCATGGTATTCTTTCTGAATTGAGAAAGCCGTCGGATGACTACGAAACGTCTTCAAGAACTAAACTTCAAGTCCAGTTGATCTAATTGAATACAACAGATATAGTGGTAATAGTGGTATAGAAACGTGGTAATAGGGGTATGGTAATAGGTAATAGGGGTATGGTAATAGTGGTAATAGTGGTATGTCTGTGGTATTAGTGCACGGTGATAATCAGAGATGGAATTTTACCAAATTTCAATTAATCTCACTACGTTTGTGAATTTGCTAATCAAAAGAATTTTTTCAACACTCCAGTTGCTGGTGAGGAGAACCAATCACATGTATTTGTTCCCATATCAGTGTGTTAGAGCCAGATAGGGAGAGCTAGCCAAAATGAATATAAATGGCAGTTTCCTTCTGTTTCCCTTACACGGTCCTTAGAAAGGGATTTTCTGGTCTACTGGGTCCTGTGAAAATTAAAATTCAGAAACTAAGAAAAAAATATCTGTGGAAATGCACTAAACCAAAACCAGGGGTTCTTAAATGGTTTGCTTCAGATGTTTGAAAAATACAACCCCAGCATCCCTGGGTTCCCTCTGAAAAGGCTGGGAGTTGAAGTTTTATAAAATCTGGAGGCAACCTTTGAGAATCTCTAGTCTAAACTTTCACTGGCTTAAATGATCACACCCACACCCCCTAAAGCTGGTGTTTATAGGTGACACGGTGTGCCAACTTTCTACACATTCTAATTAGTATGTTCAAGGATTAAAAGTTTATAGTTTGTATCTTGTGATTTATTCTCAATCCCCAATGTCATGCGGCGAACCCAAGTGAACTGCACTGAAGGAAGGAATGTCAGCAAGGGCCACGTTTCTCAGTCCACTAGAGGATCGAATTTACTATATCTCAGGCACTTATATGCACAAAAGCTTGGCGCCCAAATCCTCACCCCTCAGCACAGACCACAAACCCCAATTTTGGGCAGGTCTATATAGCAACAAATGTAGAAATTGCCAGTGATCAGCTTAAATACAATTCTGACAAGATAGACACTAAGGCGACTGCTGTTAACCAATGGCAACCATTCAACTGTTAGAAATTACTAGTCAATTACAGTTAGGGAACATCTGATTCTATACATACCCCAACAACTATAATAGAGGAATAGCCGTAACAACCTTAGGGCTAGACCACACTAGTAGTCAGTCTGACATTTTGCGCATAGAAACACATGCCAGGATTACCCAATATGGGTCGCAACACTGTGCGCTGCGATCCGTTTTTGGAGCGCATTCAATCACTTTTTTTTGCAAATTGCGTGCGATGATGACGGAAATTGGCAGAATCATTTCATTGTGTTTGCACAGTTCATGCACATTGTATGTGTGGCCGCACCCTAACTGCTTTGTGTGCCACGGAAACTTAGGTATCTATTGAAGACAGTGAATCGCTTTTTAATTTTTTTTTATCCTGATTGGGGCCACATTTCACATGTGGCACTTGGTCCCTATATCCCTTTGTGCTAGAAGGCATGGGTAATTATTCTTTGTTTTAATTAAAACTAAACAACCCCATGCGAGCATTCTAGTAATATATCGCTTCCCACAAGATCTTTTCCAGGCTATTTCTAGTGGTGGCTGCAATACCCGGAGATGCAGAGCTTAAGCCTGGTAATTAATTGTGAAGACGGCTAATTGTGTTTTAGGTTATCAGGACTGTTCAGCTGCTGTTTGTTTAAAACATATCTGTCCGCAATGCTTTGCGCTGTAAAGCGTACGTGTGGGACTATTACACATTTTATATAGGAAAGTCTGAGACTAAATCTGTTGAAGAAGTTTTAATTAAATGTTTCCTCTTAATTTATTTTTCTAGCATGTAATTAACCTTGCCGTCTAAACTCACCACTTCACTGCAGTTTTTTTTAATGGCATCCAGCGCTAACTGTTAAGCTTTCTGTCACGGCCTTTGCTAAGTAGATGGCGGGTTTTTGTTTTTTTTGATACTTCAAACAAAAAGATACTTAGGGCTAGGTCCCACTACAAGCACAGCGGGGCATGCAGGATTTTTGCAATGCGCGCTGTGCGTGATAGTCATGTGCAATGCTTTTTGGGCCATATCATGTTATTGGCACACATGTGACTCGCACCAAAAGTCATGCATGCATGCAAACCAATAACAACTGGACGCAGCGCACATAGTGGGTACTACCCGGTACCAAATTACGCTCCGGCATGCAGTAGTGGGACTTAGCCCTTTAAACATTTGTTTCATATCTTCCTTCCAAGGGAAATTGGAGAGTTGGCAGCTAATAATGCTCAGAGCGCCAGCTAAAACCAAATCTGCCCATTGATCAGTTATTGATACAAACTTAAGGGCCTCAATTCAGGATATGGACCCAGGCTCCTATGTCAGGGTCCGACAAGGGGGAAACTCAGTCCCTTCCCTATAAGGGCAGAAATTGCAGTAACTCCCCCCCCCCCCACCCAGTTTCTGGACCAGCCATCACCAACAGCACCACTACCCTGTGAGACAAGATACCAAATATAAGTTGAAAGAAAAATTAAAGGGGAACTGTGGTCTCCAAACAATTTGAGTTAAATGAAAGTCCAGTTTCCTACCTTTAAAACGAGCCATCAACCACCTCTCTACGTCCTCCACAGCCCAAGGCTGTGGGGGCTTGCAACTGGAGGGACCATGGGGTCCATGAGTGGGAGGGACCAGGGGGGCTGCAAAGGGGAGGAGACACAGGGCAGATTGACTGACAGGTTTCAGAGCAGAAGCAGAAGTGCAGGGGACCTGGTGATGCTGCTGCCATATCACACACAAAAATGTAAATATCTTCAAAACTATGAAAAATGAACAATGGAAATAATTGCAAAAACTCTCAGGAGAGCATTCCTATCAATTTACCTAAAGTCATTTTTGGACCACAGTTCCTCTTTAATTCATTCTTCAGTTGTATAACTAGAAGGAATGGAACAGTCAGGACCTTGTATCTGTGGGATGGAAGATATAAAATCTGCCACTCATTGGCCCAGGGCCCATTATGGTCCCCCCCTCCAGAGACACAAGCAAACTAATGTGATTTGGGGCTAACTTCTTTGTCTAAGCACATTCTGTGCATTTTTGAAAATAACGATTTTGTCTTTGGACCACTTAGAAACATCCACGTAAACCATATTATTCTGCGGCATTGATTAGTCCCACAAATATTTCCTGGGCCCTTGCAAGGAGAAAGGTGGCCTTGTGGATAATATGGCCCTGATACTGTTGGGATAACCCTCTGTGTGATCAGACACAGAGGAAAATCAATGGATACCTAAAATAGTTTGGCACATGCCATTGTATTCATTGTTTTTGGATCCAGACTTGAGGCAACTCAATAATCTCCCCCCCCCCATCAGGGCCCATACTCAGCAGCATCTCCAATCACTCCCTGCCTGGCTGCTGGACCAGGTATCACCAACCCCACTAAAATTTTCCCTGTAACAGAACCACAGCTTCAACAAATGGCATTGAAAGTATAAATGAAGGCGTCCATCAGGGAGTAACTAGAAATAATGGGTAGTCCCTTCCTGTGTGATTTACAAGGGTTGCTGCAGCAAGGCCTTGTATCTGGGGGATGGAAGGTATAAAGTCTGCCCCTGAGGTGGCCTTGTGGATATTCTGGCTGTGTAAATTGTTAGGATCAGACACAGAAAAATCATGGATGCCTATTGACATACATCTTGGCACATGCCATTGTATTCATCGTTCTTGGATCTTCTCCATGCATACAATACACTGGGAAACAATCTCTTATCAATCTTTTATCAATCACCCTGATAATAATCGCCTGCCAGTGAGTTTCAATTGAACCTTAAAATAAAACTCTCTATTCTAAAGTATTTAGGAAACGTTTCATAAATGATTCATATTACAGATCAGCTAAAGTACATCCTGACAAGTGGAACTAGAGGGAATATGTCAAAACATCTTTATCTTTATACAAGGTCCATAAGACAATCCGGTGTATAGAAACATCAGAAGGTCCATTTCTATTTAACAAAATAAGAGCCATCAAAAATAATGTCTTCCTAGTGCCTGTATCCAATTTCTATCCCATTGACTTGTAAGCTCCGTCAGAAGAAAAGCAAGAATCAGTGATGTATAAGAGCTCTGCTGGCTACAAGTGATACAGTATATGTGTGGAAATGTAATGTCTTCTCTGTTCCAGTGAAACGCTGTCTTTACTCAGAGCATGAATGTTCATTTGTGCCTATTCATTAGGGGACGGCATCTCCTATTTCCTACATGCCTATTACTATAGAGTTTTACTGTACTTTATGGGCACTGGAGTCTGCATATAATATTTTTTTTTCTAAGGCACAGTGCATATTATTATTGGCAGCTTGGTTTATACTTCAATAGGAGCATATTAAAGAAACTGCAGCCATAAGCATACCGTGTTCACCTATGTACCTGTCAAATGGGGGTGTTATTGATATGGACAGGGTTCCTTAGAATAATGACTTTCTAGCTGCAGAACAGGAATATCCTACCTGCTTTCTTCTAAATCCAACAATTTGGATATTCCTGGTATAAAAGATCAAGACCAAATAAATAGGTAATAATTTGAGCTAACTTTTTTTCACTATTTGTTTTGGAGAACCAAAGCAAAAGTATTATAAAAAAAGTTATTGTCTGGTTTTAAAAAAGAACTAAAATGCTGAATATCTCTTCACTAGTTTCCAACATATTGCCAAATCTCTCACCTCTGGAAAACCAAAAACCTGCAGAACTACAGATGATTTTAGAGGCGAGTCTTCATTCGGCTCATTGATATTGCAGTGTTAGTTCTTTAAAACTGGATAATTACCTTTAAAAATGTTTACATTGTTTTTTGTGGACTAATGGCCTTTTACAGAAATACTGATAATATGAAAAAACAAACGGCGACACATTTGTACAAAGAAGTGAACTTTCCCTTTTTGCTCATCCTTACAGTAAAATGACCTAATCATCTGCGGTCCTGCATATTTTAAAAAGGGCCAGATGTACATCTCATGTACATCTCATTTTGTGCCTGTAGGCACAAACCGGTGCCCTTAACCCCACAACTTAAAGGCGATGTCCACCCCCTTGTACTAAATTGAAGCTCCCAGGCTGAGATATTAAAGTCCATGATCCACCACTGCTTGGTCCACCTCCTCTGCTGCTGCAATGTGACCATTACGTTAACGAGCAGCAGCTGTGGAGCCTTGCTTAAAATGGCCATCAGCCATTCGGCAGGAAATCACTGTCATGGGCGTGACTTAGGTTCGTACACACGTGTGATTGCGGGTGCCAACCCCGTGATGCATGATGTGTATGAACAGCCGTTTCGGCCGATAATCGTACACACAAATTATCACCAAATTAACATTCATACACATCGTGTGTCACGGGTCGGCACCCAAACCTTTAGGCCATTAATGGAAGTAGAAGGGAGCCAGGGGGTGGATTGCGGTGGTGGATTGTGGATTTAAAATTGTAATAAGACGGAAGCTGAGGTAATGAGGTGCCCTATAACATATTCATTTTAGTAAATTTCCTTTAACAAAGACCACACTCCCAAACCACGTGATCTTTTCTTATGGGGGAGGCCTAAATTATGCTGCAACTTATGAAAAACATGAACTGATTTAGCTATTTACTGTAAAGCAAGTGATGTCAAGGGCTTTTTAAAACCTGATGTGCTACAATGGGGGGGATTAAAACAAGGAGAGATTGATGACCACCCCCGCAACCATTGGTGCCCTAGTGGTTATTTCGCCGCCCTGTGTGAAGAAAGTTTGTTTTTTTGCATTTTCTATAAGAAGGAATTTGCCATATTGCCTGCATCTGTCGAAGAATTTTATTCTTGAACTCTTAATGGCACCACTTTACACTTTTTCCTTCCTATATAAATGGGGGCTCTTTACAATACATAAAATAAGAAGATTTACCACAGAAACGATAATGCCATTGCTGGGTATGTGAAGAAAAAAAAAAACTAAATCACATTATAAAGATCTTTGAATACATTCAAGGACAAAGGAAATGTAATTATAAAGAAAGATCATTTGTGCCGTCCCCTTTGTCTAAGGATGAGAAAGAAAAAAATATGGAACATTCA
>JAACNH010009122.1:0-11699 GCA_019447015.1 Hymenochirus boettgeri
ATAGATAGATAGATAGATAGATACGGATAGACAGACATAGATACATAGAAATAGATAGATAGATAGATAGATAGATACGGATAGACGGACATAGATACATAGAAATAGATAGATAGATAGATAGATAGATAGATAGATACATAGATACATAGAAATAGATAGATAGATAGATACGGATAGACAGACATAGATACATAGAGATAGATAGATAGATAGATAGATAGATAGATAGATAGATAGATAGATAGATAGATAGATACGGATAGACAGACATAGATTAGTATTAGTTACAGTACAATATAGATAGTAGTATACAAAGTAATCAGTGCACGATAGTTATAGCACGTGTTTAGAGTAGAGTACGTAGTTATAGTCATTAGTTATTAGTTAGCAGTACAATAGAGACAGTATAGTATAAGTATTCCAGATAGTCAGTATAGCCGAGTATGTACAGTCATATAGATAGTCAGTATGTAGATACACAGTACTTTAAGTATAGTATACAGACAGATACATAGTATAGACCTACAGTTTATAGTGAAGTAGAATAGTATTATCAGTACTAGTTAGAAAGACATTAAGATAGTCAGTATTATAGTACAGTTAGTAAGTACAGTATAGCCACGGTAGTATGATTATAGTATTAGACAGTCAAATGTTCAAAAGTATAGGTATTAAGTCTGTATAGTATAGTCACTATAGATGATAGTATAGTATAGTCACGCCATGTTATAGCCTGTTAGTACAGTACATATAGAAGGGTATAGTGCCCAGAGACTAGTTTAGTCAGTACATATTAGTAAAGACATAACAGATAGAGTATTAGTAGTAATATAGTATAGTTAGATAGACAGATATAAGTATTATACAAGTAGATAGCCACTAGTATAGCAGCATAGAAGTAGTAGTACAGTACATAGAGATAGATAATAAGTTACTTTATTATAGTACAGTACAATATAGTATAGCATAGTATAGCAAGATAAAGATAGCACAGCAACTAGCTAGTTCTACCCAAGAGCACAGTATAGTATAGCATAGTAAGTACAGATATAGATAGTTAGTATAGCACAAGGTATAGATAGAGTATAGTTATAGTAGTACTATAGTACAGTAAATATAGTATAGTACAGTATAGCACAGATGTATAGTATACAGTTATATATAGTACAGTACCGAGCCAGATAGAGTATAGTTATACAGTATATCCAGTATAGTACAGATAGATTAGTATAGCATAGAATTGTATTAGATAGTACAGTAAATAAGTTAGTATAGTATAGCACAGTATAGTATGTATAGTATAGAAGCATAGTATAGTAGTGTACAGTACAATTAGTTAGTACAAAGTATAGTATAGTATAGAAGCATGTATAGATCGTCAGACATAGTAGGTAAGCCACAGTTAATAGTAAGACGTTAGTATGTATTAGTACAGTTCCACAATTAGTGTATAGTATAGCACAAGTATAGTATAGTATGTAGTACGTACCGTAAAATATAGATAGTTTAGTATAGCACAGTATAGATAGTATAGCACATAGTATAGTAGTATATTAGTTACATTACAGTCATAGTATAGTATAGCACAGTATTTAGTTTATAGTATTAGTACAGTACAGTACAAGTATATATAGTCATAGTATAGCACAGATAGTTATTAGTACAATATAGTATAGTACGTTATAGCACAGCAAGATATAGTATAGTATTAGCAACGTACATCTAGTTATAGTACAGGATAGTATAGTATTAGTACAGTTATAGTATAGTATTAGTACAGTACAATATAGTATAGTATAGCACAGTATAGTTATAGTATTAGAACCATATAGTATAGTATGTAGTATAAGTACAATTATAGTTAGTACAGTATAGACAGATAGCATAGTATAGCAAGATAGAGACCCGTATATACTCGAGATATAAAGTCGATCCGAGATTAGTCGAGGTACCTATTTTTACCTGAAAAATTTATAAAACTGATTGACGTCGAGTATAAGCGAGGGTAGAAATTAGTTGTCCTTCTTTAAATGGGCAGCAGCAGAATTCCATTACATGAATCCCATTACAGTAATAGCCAACATCCGTACCGGTAACCTCCAATTCTTGGCACTCAGATGTTGCGAAACTACACTGCCCAGTTATTCTTTGTTTGCTGGGAGTTGCAGTTTTAAAAATCTGAAGGGCAAGGTTTTCAGAACTTTTAATAGCTTACCATCATTTACCAATTCTCCTGAACCCCATATAGTTAAGGCATTGCCCATCTGACCAAGGCTATGTAGCGACACCCCATATATAAATGGCACTTGACCCCATCAATAGTAACGGGCACTTGACCCCATATAGTAAGGGCACTTTGACCCATATAGTAAAGGGCAATCTGACCCCATATAGTAAAGGGCATTCTGGACCCCATATAGTAAAGGGCACTCTGACCCCATAGTAGTAAAGGCACTTGAACCCCCATATAGTAAGCAATCTCTGACCCCACATTTAAAAAAGTCTCACTGGTGAGTTGTAGATGTAAGCTGTCATTTGCACTGTTCTACCAGCTGTTTTTTGGCCCAAACTGAGGAGACCCATAAGATTTACAGCATCCAGTGTCATTACAGCAGAGTGACAGTGATGAATGAGTCCATCAGCCAGACTACAGGACGAAGGAGTAAAGGCAGATCAGCTCCTGAATTTCTATGCAGGTTAACACAAAACACCAGCCACACCTATGGTTACTATCTGCAACTGCGGAATTTGGATCTAATTAGGACTTGAACCGAGTAATCGAGGTTAGTTTTCAGCTAACGTTTAAAGCTTAAAATGTGACTTACTCGGTATATTCGGTGTAGTTAGTACAGTACAATTAGTATAGTACAGTATATACATATCGCACCGTATAATAGTAAGACGTTAGCATAGTATAGATAGTATAGTATTAGTACAGTACAGTATAGACATATATAGTACAGCTTAGATAGTCAGTGCGACAGTATAGTACATTAGTACTAGTACAGTTAGTCAGTTATAGTACAGTTATAGTATTAGTACAGGTACAGTATTGTACAGTATAGATCGTACAGTAAGATTTGAGTAATAAAGCATAGTCCATCCAGTCCAAAACCATCTAGCAATCACATTACCTGCCTAACGTGATCCAGAGGAAGGCAAAAAAACCAAATTTACGAAGGGAAGGAAAAATCCTTCCTGACTCCAAGTGGCATGAATTTCCCTGGATCAACTCTACTTATATTCATCCAGAACTTGTAACATCCTTGTTTGCAGAAACTATCCAGCTTTTGATTACAGACCATGAACCTGCCATAAAAACGTCACGGAAGACATTCCATAGCTTACCGTTACTCACAGTGACAACCCTTCCCAACTCTACTTATGAATCCCAGTAGAGACTTGTAAACAGTTCCTTGGTTGTAGAGAAACTCTCCAGCCTTTCTATAAATGACAATTGAACCTGCCATAAACCGTCCACTGAAACGTTCCATAGCTTTCCGTTCTCCACAATGACAAAACCCTTCCCAACTACTACTTATGTATCAATCCCAGTAACTGTACATCCTTGTTTGTAGAAACTCATCCAGCTTTTATAAACTGACCAATGAACATGCCATAACAACGTCCACTGGAAGACAGTCCATAGCTTTACCGTTCTTACAGTGAAAAACCCTTTCCCAAACTCTACTTTATGTTCAATACCAGTAACTTGTAACATTCTTGTTTGTAGAAAACTCATCCAGCTTTATAAACTGCACATGAACCCGCCATAACAACGTCCTCTGGAAGACATGCCAAGCTTTACCGTTCTCACACGTGCAAACCCTCCCAAATCACTTTATGTATCAATCCCAGTAACTTGTACATTCCTTGTTTGTAGAAACTCATCCGCTTTTTATAAACTGACCATGAACCGCCATAACAACGTCCCCTCGGAAGACAGTTCCATAGCTTACCGTTCTCCACAGGTGACAAACCCTCCCAAACTCTACTTTAGTATCAATACCAGTACTTGTAACATTCCTTGTTTGTAGAAAATCATCCAGCTTTTATTAACTGACCAATGAACCTGCCATAACACGTCCTCTGGAAGACAGTTCCATAGCTTTACGTTCTCACAGTTGACAAACCCTTTCCCAACTCTACTTTAGTATCAATCCCAGAACTTGTAACATTCCTTGTGTAGAAACTCATCCAGCTTTTTATTAAACTGACCAATGAACCTGCCATAACAACGTCCACTGGAAGACAGTTCCATAGCTTTAACGTCTCACAGTGACAAACCCTTTCCCAACTCTACTTTATGGATCAATCCCAGTAACTTGTTAACATTCCTTGTTTGTAGAAACTCATCCAGTTTTTTATTAAACTGACCAATGAACCGCCATCACAAGTCCACTGGAAGAAAGTTCCATAGCTTTACCGTTCCACAGTGACAAACCCTTTCCCAACTCTATTTATGTCAATAATACCAGTAACTTGTAACATCCTGTGTTTAGAAACTCATCAGCTTTATTAAAACTGACCAATGAACCGTGCATAACAACGACACTGGAAGACAGTTACATAGCTTTACCGTTCTTCACAGTGACCAACCCTTTCCCAACTTGAACCCTAAACCTTTTATCTTAAGTCTTAAGGGATGTCACTCTTTCTCGAAATGTTCTATGTGAACAATGCCCCTAGAGATAGTTTATTGTATGCCCGTTAATGTATTTATACACTTGATCATATCCCCACGCAAGCGTTTTTCCAACGTTACTAATTTTAACTTTCCAGTCTCTCTTCATATTCAGCTCCCCCAATCCCTTTATTAATTTAGTTTGCCCTTCCTGAACCCTTTCCAATAGTAACAGGTAAACTCCCATCTCAGGACATTTTCTCCCTATTGCATACCAGCTGTGTGTAGCTGGAACCCAGGGGTTAACGGTCAGTGTTGGTCTAACCAGTATAAACCCAACCAGGCAGATAAACCAAACTCTAAAGGCCACGTCCCCCTGGTATCTGATGGCAGAAGACTGTAACACCCCCAGAGCAGCTCTGGTCCAATATATCTTGGGGGGGTTTTATTTGGACTGGCCCTAATGGTTAAAGGCTCCAAATGGTTCCAAATGTCAAATAGAATTTACAATAAGAGTTAGTGTTGCCTTAATTAAAGGGACACTGTATCCTATTATTAAAGGGTTTGTTAATGCAACAACCAATCAGGATCCCGGCCATGGTTTTATCATTAACTTAAAGTTCCTTCCGTTTGGATATAGTGGCCCCTGTTCTCCTAGGGGCCCCCAGACAACCCTCACCTCATTGCTGGGGGGAACTAGCCACCGGCCGGACAAGTGTCTGAAAGTGCCCGCAGCTTCCCCAGAGCTCTGAGCGCCGCCATCTTCCTAAAAGTCGGGAGAATTGCCTGCTGGGAACTCCGGAGGAAACCGATCGGTCATGTAGCGCTGAACATGAGACAAGCGGACATCTTGAGTGCGGGAAAGGGCACCATCAGTACAAGACTGGCCGGTCCCTTTCCCCCCCTAAACCCCCCATGAGTCCAGTGAAGGAAGTTCTGATGATTAGGGCACTATGATCCCTGTATGGCAGACAGCCTATTGATTCCTGTGGCCCTCCTTACCTCCTAGCCATGTGGACACATCTCCTAACTGAAGCTGTGAAGAGGAGGAAGTCATGGCCCGCCCTCCCCCCACTTCCCTCCCCTTTTACTGCTCAGGTCAGGAAGGTGTCACATGACCCTCTGTCTCTGTAAGGATCCCGACTTTATTAAATTGCTCTTCTCCAGGCCGCTATTTTGTGACAGGCCGCACTGTGCGTTTGACAGGCACACTCTGAATCCCGGGGCATCCCGGGGACTACTTTATCAACCGGGACTGTCCCGGGAAATCCATGGATCCTATTAATAAAGGGTTTGTTAATGCACCAACCAATCAGGATCCAGGCCATGGTTTTATCATTAACTTGTTCCTTCCAGTTTGGATATAGTGGCCCCTGTTCTCCTAGGGCCCAGGCAAACCCCTCACCTCACTTGCTGGGGGGAACTCCGCACCGGGGCGACAAGAGCCTGAAGGTGCCTCACTTCCCCAGAGCTCTGAGCGCCGCCATTTTCTAACAGCTCGGGAGAACTGCCTGCTGGGAACTTCGAGTCGGCTTCAAGTCAGCGCTGAACATTAGACACGGACTCTTGAGTGTGGGAAAGGGCACATCACGTGCTTCCGCCACGAGGAAACTGGGACAACATGTTAGATATGGGCAAGGTTGCCGGTCTTAATATAACATATGTAAAATGATATAAAAATCCACTGTGACAGTATTAATGTTACAACACTAATAAAGAAACACAGGGACTATGAAATAAAGTTTATTTAATTTAACGTAATGTATGGGATTTTTTTTATTGTTAATAATTATTGTATTAAGGTTCGTACACACGCTCAATATGAGCACGGCCCCCGACGCCAATGTCAGTAGGCGAGATGGCTGTTTTGGCAAGAATCATCTGCATTCGTCGAAACGCCGGTCGGAGCAAGAATGACCCCTGATCGAACGCATACACACGGACGATTTGCCGAAACGCCCGTTCTCGTGTGTAGCCATCGGCATCATAACACGGCATAGTGAGAAGATCGGGACTCTGTGTTCCCCCTATAGGGAACTACCGCGGCGAGGGAAAATTTCCCTCTTTTCCGAACAGATAAAGCCCGGATACCATCGGATCTGACAGATTCGGAGCTTTATCGGTACTGTGTGTACCAGCTTTATTCAGCATGAAATGATGAGCATGGGAGAGTCAAACAGATTAAATCAACACGTGCCTCCTGTTTACCCATAGGTGTGTGTAATATACATGGATAGTTACCTATTGTGTAGTTGCCCTTAATAATAAGTATAACACGTAATATATGTCTGCATCTTTACTTTAACCTGGGGACTCCCCATTGTATCAGACAGACCTAAAGCCTGGTACACACTATACAATCTTACTCCTGACGACCATTCGAGGCTTTCCACCGGAAGGACTGTCGTTCACGGCAAAAGCAGCAACGTCTGACAGTTGGGCCTCCGCAAAAGCCGCCATAAAATAATTTGGCCGACCGAAACACTGAAATGCGGTTGGTCGGGCGGAATTATTACATCGTGTGTATATAGCTTAAAGATTAAAAGTCCACCACCGACTCTAACACCAAACGACTGTTTTACTGTTTTACTCCAATTCTTACAAACTGGGAAACTGCATTGAGATCCATCATGTTAATAATCTCCCTGTCTGTCAACTCTCCCTTCTACCCAACCCAGTCTCTACCTGGATACAAACCCTCCTTACTACATTGGACGACAGCTGATTGGCCCCCATGTTGGGGACACAGGGATTAACCCCCTACAGCACAGTCTATGATTGTTTTATCTATAACCACTCATTGTATCTGTATGTTACTTATACCACTCCATTGTATCGTATGGTACTTATCCACTCCATTGTATCCGTATGGTACTTATACCCACTCCATTATATCCGTATGTTACTTATACCCACTCCATTGTATCTGTATGTACTTATACCCACTCCATTGTATCCGTATGGTACTTATACCCACTCCATTATATCCGTATGGTACTTATACCCACTCCATTATATCCGTATTGTTACTTATACCCACTCCATTGTATCCGTATGTTACTTATACCCACTCCATTATATCCGTATGGTACTTATAACCCACTCCATTGTTATCCGTATGGTACTTATACCCACTCCATATATCTGTATGTTACTTATACCCAACATTGTACCTATGGTACTTTACCCACTCCATGTTATATCTGTATGTTACTTTAACCCACTCCATTGTATCTGTATGTACTTATACCCTCCATTATAGTATGGTACTTTACCCACTCCATTGTATCCGTATGGTACATAAACACTCCATTGTATCCGTATGGTACTTAATACCCACTCCATTATATCTGTATGTTACTTATACCCACTCCATTGTTTCCATATGGTACTTATACCCACTCCATTATATCTGTATGTTACTTATACCCACTCCATTGTATCTGTATGTTACTTATACCCACTCCATTATATCTGTATGGTACTTATACCCACTCCATTGTATCCGTGATTACTTATACCCACTCCATTAACTGTATTGTACTATACCACATCCATTGTATCGTATGTTACTTATACCCACTCTTATATCTGTATGGTACTATACCCACTATTGGTATCCTATGTACTTATACCACACTCCATTATATCCGTATGTGTACTTATACCCACTTCATGTATCCGTATGTTACTTATACCCACTCCATTTTATGTATGGTAGTTATACCCACTATTATATCTGTATGTTATATACCCACTCCATTGTATCCATATGGTACTTATACCCACTCCATTATATCCGTATGGTAATTATACCCACTCCATTGTATCCGTATGCGGTACTTATACCCACTCCATTGTATCCGTATGGTACTTATACCCACTCATTGTATCCATATGGTACTTATACCCACTCCATTATATTGTATGTTAACTTATACCCACTCCATTGGTATCCGTATGGTACTTAACCCACTCCATTATATCAGTATGTGAACTTATACCCACTCCATTATATCTGTATGTTACTTATACCCACTCCATTATCCGTATGTTACTTATACCCACTCCATTATATCGTATGTTACTTATACCCACTCCATTATATCCGTATGTTACTATACCCACTCCATTGTATCGTATGTACTTATACCCATCCATTATATCCGTTGTTATTATACCCACTCCATTATACGTATGGTACTTTAACCACTCCATTATATCTGTATGTTACTTTACCCACTCCATATGTATCGTATGTTACTTATACCCACTCCCATTGTATATGATGTTACTTATACCCACTCTATATCTGTATGTACTTAACCACTCATTATATCGTATGTACTTATACCCACTCATGTGTAGTCCATATGGTACTTATACCCACTCCATTAGTATCGTATGTTACTATACCACTCCATTGTATCCGTATGGTACTATACCCACTCCATTGTATCTGTTGTTACTTATACCCACCCATTATATCCATGTTACTTTACCCACTCCTTGTATCCGTATATGTACTTTATACCCCACTCCATTATATCCGTATGTATTATACCCACTCCATTTATTGTATGTTACTTATACCCACTCCATTATATCCGTATGTTACTTATACCCACTCCATTATATCCGTATGTTACTTATACCCACTCCATTATATCCGTATGGTACGTATACCCACTCCATTGTATCCGTATGGTACTTATACCCACTCCATTTGTATCCGTATGGTACTTATACCCACTCCATTATACCGTATGGTACGTATACCACCCATTGTATCCGTAGTTACTATACCCAACATTATCCGTATGTACTGTATACCCACTCCATTGTATCCGTATGTTACTATACCCACTCCATTATATCGTATGTACTTATACCCACTCCATGATCTTACATACCACGCCATTGTATCCGTATGGTACTATACCTACTCATTGTATCTGTATGTTACTTAACCACTCCATGTATCCGTATGTTACTTATACCCACTCCATTATATCCGTTATGTACTTATAACCACTCCATTATATCTGATGTTTACTTATACCACTCCATTGTATCCGTATGTTACTTATACCCAATCCATGTAATATGTATGTTACTTATACCCACTCCATTATATCAGTATGGTAATTATACCCACTCCATTTATATCTGTATGTTACTTATACCCACTCCATTGTATCGTATGTTATTATACCCAATCCATTTATCTGTTGTTACTAAAACCACTCCATTATATCGTATGTTACTTAACCACTCCATTGTATCCGTATGTACTTATACCCACTCCATTGTATCCGTATGTTATTACCCACTCCATGTATCTGTATGGTACTATACCCACTCCATTGTATCCGTATGTTACTTATACCACATTATCCGTATGGTACTTATACCACTCCATTATATCTGTATGTTACTTATACCCACTCCATTGTATCCGTTATTGTTACTTTAACCCACTCCATTGATCGTATGTTACTTATACCACTCCATATATCCGTATGGTACTTATACCCACTCCATTGTATCCGTATGTTACTTATACCCACTCCATTGTATCTGTATGTTACTTATACCCACTCCATTGTATCCGGTATGTTACTTATACCCACTCCATTATATCACGTTATGTACTTATACCCACTCCATTTATCGGTATGTTACTTATACCCCTCATTGTATCATATGTTACATTTACCCACTCACTGTACCATATGTTGACTTAACCCATGTACACGTAGGGACGTGATACTCTACATTACTATTCGGGTTACATGGTTCTGTGGATTGGTCTGATGTAAAGAAGGGAAATGGAATTAACCAGGAACACGTAGGGACGTGATACTTATACATTTACTATTCGGGTTACATGGTTCGTGGATTGGTTCCGATGTAAAGAAGTGAAATGGATACCAGGAACACGTAGGGACGTGATACTTATACATTACTATTCGGGTTACATGGTTCTGTGGATGGTTCTGATGTAAGAAGTGAAATCGATTAACGCAGGAACACGTAGGGACGTGATACTATACATTACTATTCGGGTACATGGTTCTGTGGATTGGTTCGATGTGTAAAGAATGTGAAATGGATTAACCAGGAACACTTAGGGACGTGATACTTATACAATACTATTCGGGTTACATGGTTCTGTGGATTGGTTCCGATGTAAAGAAGTGAAATGGATTAACCCAGGAAACAATTAGGGACGTGATACTTATACATTACTATTCGGATTACATGGTTCTGTGGATTGGTTCTGATGTAAAGAAGTGAAATGGATTAACCAGGAACACATAGGGACACGACACTTATACATTATTATTCGGGTTACATGGTTCTGTGGATTCGTTCCGATGTAAAGAAGTGAAATGGATTAACCAGGAACACTTAGGGACGTGATACTTACATGATCTATTCGGATACATGGTTCTGTGGATGGTTCTGATGTAAAGAAGTGAAATGGATTAACACAGGAACACTAGGGACACGGACACTTATACATTATTATTGGGTTACATGGTTCTGGGTTGGTTTCCGATGTAAAGAAGTGAAATGGATTAACCAGGAACACGTAGGGACGTGATACTTATACATCTATTCGGGTTACATGGTTCCGTGGGATTGGTTCCGATGTAAAGAAGGTGAAATGGATTAACCGGAAACGTAGGGACGTGATACTTATACATTACTATTCGGGTTACATGGTTCTGTGGATTGGTTCCGATGTAAAGAAGTGAAATGATTAACCAGGAACACGTAGGGACGCAATACTTATAATATACTATTCGGGTTACATGGTTCTGTGGATTGGTTCTGATGTAAAGAAGTGAAACGATTATTAACCAGGACACGTAGGGACGTGATACTTATACATACTCTTCGGGTTACATGGTTCTGTGGATTGGTTCTGATGTAAAGAAGTGAAATGATAACCAGGAACACGTAGGGACGTGATACTTATACATTACTATTCGGGTTACATGGTTCTGTGGATTGGTTCTGATGTAAAGAAGGAAATCGCCATTACCAGCACACATAGGGAGTG
>JAACNH010009123.1:0-11698 GCA_019447015.1 Hymenochirus boettgeri
GATAATCCCTATATGGAGTTCTGGTTGGTCCAGGGAAGATCCATAATAATATTGAGAATTAGAATTAACTCGGGTATTAATACATCTTTAGTTTGTCGTTCTGGTTGTACTGGTACAGGGAGAGCTGGAGTGCGGTACTGAGATACTATATAAATATTGAGAAATAATTACTGGGTGGTATTAATGCATTCTGTAGTCTGGTGGTCACAGGGATACTGGTATAATATTGAGAATACTGGGTTATTAAACATATACTTGGTTAGTTACTGCGTTGGTACAGGGATACTATATGATAGGATTGGAGAATTACTGGGATTAATTATTCCTGCATATATATAGAATCTGGTTGATCCGAGGGATACTTTCGATTGCCGTTTGGAGTCAGGAAGGAAATTTGTTCTCCTTCCTCCCTTCTCCCCTTTTTAGCGGGGTTTTTTGCATCCTTTCCTCTGGATCAACTGTCAGTGGTAGGGTTAAAAAAACAATAAAAAAAAAAAAAAAAAAAGAAAGTGAATAGGTTGGACTTGATGGACAGGCGAAGTCTTTATTCAACCTTAATTACTATGTAACTCACGAGAAGAAGATTGGATGTGCAAACTTCAAACAAGGATGGGAAAATAGCCAAACCACCTCATGTATAGATGCATTATATACTACCGATATATGTGTTTGCATTTAACCCAGGAAAGGACAAGAATTATACATATTGTGGGCCCTGCGCCCCCCACACCACCACACCATATGGGCCCCCCTGCCAACACCCCTTTCCACCATTATGCTCACCTCCTATCTCAATTCTCTATCTATTCCAGACTACTTCATTGTTACTGTCTGCTATCATACCCCTTTCTATCATTCTCCCTACCCTCCTCCCGTGTCTATATATGAGCCCTCCCCCTGTCTATTATCTGTCCATCCTCCCGGTCACATTAACTGCTCCTATTCCCTGTCTACCATTGTTTCCCCTCCTCCCTGTCTAGTCACTTCGTTGGCTCCCTTCCTCCCTGTCTATCATTCTGCTGTCTATCATTCTGCTCCCTCCCTGTCATCTGTTATCATCTGTTCCCCTCCTGTGTCATTCAGTTTGCTCCCTCCGTCATATTTGCTCCCTCCTCCGTATCATTCTGCTCCCTCTCACCTGTCTATTATTCTATCCCTTCTGCCTGTCTATCCTTCTGCTCCCCTACTCTATATCTACCATTCTGCTCCTCATCTCCCTGTTACCATTCTGCTCCCCTCCCCCTGTCTTCTATTCAGTTCCCCTCCTCCCTGTCTATCATTCTGCTCCTTCCTCCCTGTCTATAATTCTGCTCCCCTCTCAACTCTGTCTATCATTATGCTCCCTTCCTCCTGATCTATCAATTTGTCTCCCCTCCTTCCCTGTCTATCCACTCTATGGCTCCCCTCCGGTCTATCATTCGTGCTCCCTTACTCCACTCTGCTATCATTCTGCTCCCTTCTCCCTGTATAGTCGATATCTGCTCCCCTCTCCTAATGTCTTCATTGACCTCCCTTCCCTCCCGTATATTATTATACTCCCTCCTCCCTGTTCTATCTTCGCTCCCTTCCTCTTATCTACATTCTGCTCATCATATCCTGTAGACATTGCTCCTCTCCCGGTCACTAGTCAGTCTTCCCCTCCTCCGTGATATATTCATTTTGCTCCATTCCTCCCTGTCTATCTTATATGTCTATCATTCTGATCCCTCCCCTCAATGTCTTCATTCGTCCCCTCTCTCTGCCTATCATTATGCCCCTTCCTCACTGTCTATCATTCTGCTCCCCTCCTCCTGTCTATCCATTCTGTTCCCCTCCTCCATGTCTATCATTTGCTGCCTCCCTTCTCAATGATCTATCATTCTGCTGTTATCATTCTGCTACCCTCCTCCCTGTCTATCATTCTGCTCCCTTCCTCCTGTCTATCATTCTGCTCCCCTTCTCCCTGTTATCCATTCGTCCCTCCCGTCTATTCTGTCCTCCTCCCTGTCCTCTCACTCTTGCTCGTATCATTTGCTCCCCTCCCCTATATCTACCATTTGTCTCCCTCCTCTCCCTGTCTACCATTCTGCTCCCATCCTGACCTATATTCGATTCGTTCATCACATGTCTATCATTCTGTATCTTCCATCCTGTCTACCATTCTGCTCTCCTTCCATTCTTGCTCCCCTCCTCCCTGTCATATCATTCTGTTCCCACTCCCTCCTCCTGTTCTATCATTCTGTCACTTCCTACCTGGTCTATCATTTGTCTATCATTATGCTCCCATACTCCACTGTCTATCAGTTAGTTCCCCTCCTCCCTCTGTCGATCATTCTGCTCCCTTCCTCCCGTCGGGGTATATCATTCTGCTTGCTTATTCTGCTCCCCTTCGCTCCTGTTTCTATATTATGTCCATCCTCCATGTTATCATTCTGCTCCCTTCTCCTGGTCTAGATCTGCTCCCTTCCTCATGTATATCATTCTGTCCCTTCTCCTGTCTATCATTTTGCTCCCTCCTCCTGTCGTCATTGACTCTCCCTGCCATATTAGCTCCCTTCTCCCTGTCTATCATTCTGCTCCCCTCTCGCTCCCTCCTGTCTATTATTCTATCCACTTCTCCCGTCTCTTCTGCTCCCTCCTCTTTATCCATTCTGCTCCCTCTCTCCATGTCTAACATTCTGCTCCCCTCCTCCTGCTGCTATGCAGTTCCCCTCCACCCCTGTCTTTATTTCTGCTCCCCTCCTCCCTGTCTATCATTCTGCTCCCTCTCTCCGTGTCTATCATTCTGTTCCTACTCCTGTCTATATTTGCTCCCTCCTCCTGTCTATCATTCTGACCCTTCCTCCATGTCTATCATTTGCTCCCTCCTCCTGTCTTCATTCTGTCCCCCCCCCCATCATCTGTCTATTCATTCTGCTCCCCTCCTCCTGGTCTACATTCTGATCCCTCTCCTGTCTACTCTTTCAGTTCCCCTCTCCTGTCTATCTTCTGTCTCCCTCTCCCTGTCATCTTCTGCTCCCTCCTCGTATATCTAACATTCTGATCCTCATCGCAATGTTTCATTGCTCCCCTCCTCTGTCTCATAGCTACCCTCTCCGGTCTATCATTCTGCTCCCTTCATCCGTCCTATTCATTATGCGGTCATCATTTGCTCCTTCCTGTCACATTCTGTCCCATCCCTTCCTGTCGATCATTCTGCTCCCCTCCTCCTGTATGCATTTGCTCCCATCCTCCATGTCTATCATTTGTCCCCATTCTGCCATGTCGATCATTCTGCTCCATGTCTATCCTCCCTCTCTATGATCTACCATTCTGCTCCTCATCCCTTTGTACCTTACTGCCTCCCCTCCTCCCTGTCTAATAATTCAGCTCCCCTCCTCCGTCTTCTCATTCATTCCCCTCCTCCCTGTCTATTCTGCTCCCTCTCCTGTCTATCATTATGCTGTCTATCATTCTGATCTCCTCCTCCCTGTCTATCATGCTCCCCTCCTCCTATGTCTATCCTTCATGCTGTCTATTATTCTGCTCCCTTTCTCCCTTGTTTATATTCTTCTCCCTCTCCTTTATTTCGGTAACCTTCTATCTATGCCAGAAACATTAGTTGGTGACCAATCCTATTGCTCTCTACTAAATAGTCTCAGAACCTATTAAAGGTGAATTTCAAGGGTATGACATCCAAAATAGCAAGGTTCCCAAATGAGTCCCTGTCAGTAAGGAACTATAGCCATCTTGCAGGGGAACTATACTGTACTAACACTCACCAGTGAGTTATTCCCCGATACCACTTTTTTAAAATGGCCCACCCAACATCATTGGTCACTCTACATAGATCCTTCTCTGGTTAAACATCGCATAAAATATCACCCTTATACATTTTAGAAGAAGAGTTATTCAGTTTGTGTAGGTTCTAAATTGTACATCTGGAGAAATCAAACTGAGGAGCGTGCACAACGGGAACAAGACACAAGAAATCCTTGTAGTAAAAGACATAATCTTTATTATTGGCCAAGTCCTGGACACAATCAAGAGGTACTAATCATAGGTAAAAAAAACTTCTGGTCAATATGGAGTCGGGTATTTTCGTACTACACAAAACACATCACATCCTATTCAAAAAGCAAGCAATACACATGAAAAGAAACAGATACATAAAGAGCACCACCTAATGGCTAAATAAGATATATCCTTAACTATTGATCAGTTAATAGTCATCGATACTAAAAACATAACAAAATTGGAAACAATAAATAATACAAAAGTAATACAAAAAAATAAAGCAAATAATTTGAATTGTTTCTTTTTTTCCCTGCAATCTGCAATTTGAATCAGATGGGATTTGCTATGGTCTTGGGAATTAGGATACAGGCCGTATTATGAATGGTCTTTGCTTTACCTTTAATCTACTGTGCCCTGGCTGCATCTATATACATTCCAATACATATGTGTTGTTGCTTTATACCAGGTTTTAACTGTCCTCCTAACGCACCGTGGGATGTAAGAAGTGGTGATGACAACTGTGATAAAGTAAACTTATCAACCCTCATTTGCCCCTAAACATGTGATGGGACTGTGACTGTAAACCAGGATTTATATTCGAGTCATTGGCATCGAACAACTGTATCCCCTATAGCGAAGGTAACATCACCTGTCCTACCCACATGCATTAGAACCGTGTTCCCATCGCTTTCCAGTTACCTGCAATCCAGTAATGTTATTGTTCCAGCTCTACACATGTACCCCACAGTGTTACTGTAATGATGGATTCGCCTTACTGGAAATCAGAAACTTCCCGTTGTATCTGTAGCAGAATGTTCCATGGCAGACAACAAAATGTCAACATTGAGCATAAAAAGAAAGACTGAAGGAATCAAGAAGGACAAACTTTAAGGATTAAACACATATTTATCACCACCATAGAAACCTACAATTATTCTGTAGTCTTCTTCCTCTCAGAAGCAGATGGCTTCCATCTTGTTTCCTCTCAGAATGACTTCATCTTGTTTCCTTCAGAATGACTTCCATCTTGTTCTCAGTGATCATCTTGTTTCCTTCAGAATGACTTCCATCTTGTTCCTCTCAGAATACTTCATCTATCTATGAATATTCCACCTCTCAGAATACTTCATCTAGTTTCCAGAATGACTTCGATCTGTTCCTCTCAAAATGACTTCATCTTGTTTCCTCTCAGAATGACATTCCATCTTGTTTCCTCTCAGAATGACTTCCATCTGTTTCCTTCTCAGATGACTTCCATCTTGTCCTCTCAGAATGACCCATCTTGTTTCCTCTCAGAATGACTTCCATCTTGTTTCCTCTCAGAATGGACTTCATCTGTTCTGACCAGAATCAGCCAAGCTGGTGTCACCTGAGCTCTGGACAGCTCGAGAACCCAAAGCTATTCCCATAGATGACCGTCCTTTCCCTGCCCCCCCATGGATATCCAACCCAAATTTCAATTTAAATGATGTAAGGAAAATCCATTTTTAGCAAATTCAATCAAATTGATCAGTCAAAAAAAATATATAAGGATGTAATGGCTATGTTTATTTAATCATTTTAAACTCTGTTATTCATTTTATTTTATAAGATTGTTAAAGGAATTGTCACAATTATGAATGTTTTATTGTGTAATGTGATTGTGATATTGTATTAACACTTAATTTAGAAATAAATGATCTGCGTAACAATCCGAATAGTTAATCGTTAATTTAACCATGCGGTCTGCTATTAGAGTAGGTAGGGCTTGGTGTGAAGGGGGGGGTCTGGCGTAATAGGGTTAAACTAGCATGGTCCCAATTAAAAGCAGTTGAGCATTTAAATGTACAGTAGCTGAAAAAAAGCTTATAATCAACAATGTGGGTCCAGGACCCAAATACATCACTGCACTGCTCATTAGTTCTCCCCCACCCCATTTCTTCTTGCCAGTAAGAAAACCAATTGTAACCCTAGGAAGGAGGACTGCAGAAATGAAAGAAATTAGAAATGGCGAAAACTGCAACGAGACAGACAGTTCCCCCCACTATGGTGATAGTTTACGTTAGCTGCTAGATCTGTTCAAGGTTATTTATTTTCTTTTTCATTTTTTCAAGCTTATTACATTTCTGCCTAGTTCTCCTTTAGAAAGAAAGGTTGTGGACCTGGTAATGCTACACTTTTCATTTAAGAAGAATGGCAATGTTCACGGAAATATATAGAAATATAGACAGACAGGGTCGCTCCGTCCCTGTTCCTTGCTCTGTAATGTTCGGTCATTAGACAATGATGGAATGGAGCCCAGATTGTGAAAAAGAAATAAAATCTATTTGTCGCAAGGACACACAAGATGTGACACCTTTCTGGGTGAGATATTTCTGGACACGTTAATTCAATTCCTACCGATTAACACTGTAAACAATCACCCTATTTGACACTATTCACTGCGTACCACCTGTTTAAATACTAAGTTGAAAGAAAGAGGGCGCACTGAGGTCTCCTGTACCAGAGTATTGAATAGGCTGCTTGCAGGGTGCCCTACCATGAAGCAAATGAAACATTTGCTCATGGCGCACCCCTGCAGAACACTTAAAAGGCAGCAGTAAAAAATCCTCTTTGCAATACTGCATTTCATTATCAGTCCACCAGTCAGTGTTAAGTCAGCCCTCCAGTTCAGTGTTAGTCAGCCCACCATACCCACATCTACAAGCCAGCCCTATGTTCCTTGATGAAGCCACACTCATTTCACATGCCGCCCCCTATCTACAATAGGCGGCATTAAAAAGTTGTTTCAGGTTTCAAAAACCCTAGGAACACCCCTGGCAGCTCGGCTTCTGTCAAGCGTCTGTCTGTATGGGGGTCGCAATACAATTGTCATTTGGAACAAATTATTTAACGTGTGTGATATAAATAGGCCCATGACTCACCCATTGTAATAAATGGTAGATAAATACAAGGTGAATGGGTGTGTGCTCAACTGATCTGTCTAATTACCGGAAAAGAGTGGTGTGAGTCTGGGACTTCTGAGCAGAGACACGTCCCATGTTTATAGACCATTGAACTTTTATTGATTCGCTATTGAACATGGTCACTTTATAGAGAACGTTCCTGACATTGTAGAAACCAAACCAAAAAGTGTAAGTGCAATTGATAGTGATCCAATAGTGCAAGGATTATTGCACCACACCACAATGCACTGTTCCTGACCCCATTCACAGGGAGACAATTTTAATGGAAAATACAATTTATGTTGAATTAGAAATCAAAGATCTCTGACATAGGCAACTCTTTACACCTTTAATAATCATTAATAAAACATCCCAAATCAGAGTTTAATAAAGCTATAGTAGTATTTTTAATACTTAACATACATAATTGTCCACTAGAGGCCACTATTTAATGAATAGGCGAATGACATGGAATGGAAGCCAAGGAAAACAGTATGGCAAATCCAGTTTGCACGTTAGATGAAAAGACTCCTGTAATATATCTTGCGAAATGTGTTACTTATCTATAAAAAGTATTTTATTCTTTAAGGCAGACATTTTTTCGAAATCTTTCTTTTTGGTCAAGAATGTCACAATCTAATTACCTTTGGAATTTATTTAGTGTATTAGGGCTAGGCCACACTAGCAATTAGGCCACACTAGCACATTTTAGTGCGTTTGTGCACCGTTTTGCGCTTGCGATTGTGCGCGATTTGGCTAATGGAAATTTGCGTAAATGTGTAAATTCCGCGATTTCCGGTGCACATGCGATTGCGCACCCGTTGCGTTTTGGTAACGCATGCGTTCCCGATTTGTGGTGGGTCAACGCATGCGTTTCCATAATGGAAAACAGCAAAATCGCATGCGCAAACCCTAAGCTAATGCACCTTATCGCGCACAAAATTACGATAACGCTCGCAATTTTGCGCAATTTGGTGGTTGTAGTGTGGCCTCGGCCTTACTAACAGATATTTTAGGATAACTATGTTCCACTTCTGGCAGAGTAAGTGGCTCCTCCCTCCATGCAGTCAATCAGGCTGTGACGATCACAACCAATGATTGACTGCTGTTTCCACTGCTGCCGCCTCTGCACATGTTCAAGCTCATTGAGCAGTGGGAGGAGCAGAAACTTATTAAATATCTGGTTACAAATACACATTCATATTTAGTGTGTGGGAATTAACGTAGGACCTGCTGTACTGAAATATTTACTGACTTGCATGGGTGTCCCCTCTTATAGAAAATCCCATAAAGGACAAAAAAATAAATATTTAATCACCAGAAAACCTCAGTTTAGTCTCTGTCTCACTATTGGCTACTCACTGGCATCTCAGTAAATTATGATTATGATAACTTTCTCAAAGCTGGATATATATAAACCAGAAAATGTCAACCCCATTCACAGATTCATAAAGTTCATTCATTGGTTTATAAGCCGACCAATTAAAAGGGGCGTGGTGAGGACATAATTACAGAATCCATAAATACCAGAGAATGTTATTAACCTGGGAATCGCTTGGACAAGGGAGGGACCTACTTATATTCACGAAAATCATCCCTACGAGAGGAAAAACCTTACCAGTCCTGACAAGGAGACAAACCTTTGCAACAGGTACGTTAATCTCCTGGGTTTAAATTGTCTCATAGATACTTGTTTCAGATATTGGATATAGAATATTGGATTACTGTTTGTACTTGCCCTTTATTTCACCATCTTTTTTAAAACCATCAGATTTGTTTTATAGACACGCTTCAAGCCTATAGGTTAAGCGATACCCTATTATAAACAAAATACATGATATATATTTCTGGGCAAGTATCTTTACTTGTCTATATGTTTGTATTGTGCAATAGAGTTAACCCACTACTGACCCTACTGTGCAGTGTTAAAACTTACCTTACATCTTGCTCCTTATGGTTCTCCGCTGTGCTTGTCCAAAGTTCCAGAAAGTGAAGAGTAGGAGCGATGTGTGTGATCCGGTCCCTGCGCTTCTTTCCCCCTGATAGGATTGAAATGTGCAGGGGAGCCCTCCCTTCCTCCACCTTCCTCATCCCCTTATGGCTGCTTCTTCCCTACCTTTAAACCCAGGGGCGTACCTGCAGGGGACTGGGCCCCGCGCGAATGGACGCCAGGCACCCTGACCCCTTACTCCCTCCAAGATGCTTCCGCGATCAGCCATTTTAAACAGCTGATCGCATATAGAATGAAACATACGCGTGTGATCAGCTGTTTAAAAGACCGGACCGAACTTCCTGTTCAGTTCCAGAAGTTTGGGTCTGGTCTTTTTTAAACAGCTGATTGTGGGAAGCATCTTGGGCGCATCTTGAGCTTGTGGGGGCCCTTCTACCGCTTGCCATGTTTTAAAACCCCTTTACATCTAGTGAAGCTTACCCCAGCCCATCGCCAACCGCTGTGTAAGTTTTTTAAAATTAGCACAAGAAACAGACTTGTGATCCTTCATTCCCTCGGCTGTCTGCATGGCCGGCAGCCGTGTCTGTGATTGACTGATGCTCAGCCAATCACAGACGTGTCTGCCGGTCCAGCCCTTCTTGCTGCTTTCGGCAAGCAGAGACCTGTAGCAGACAGCAAGGACAAAGGAGCAGAAGTATGTTTTTGTGCTTATTTTAAAAAACTAACACGCTAGCTGGGGACAGTGGGGATTGCCTGGGGTTGCTACACTACAGCAAAGATGTATATTTACGTGGACATAACATTTAAGGCCAGGTTCACCTCTCGTGTGAAAATGTGAAAAATTCTATATAGATGGAGTAACCACCCATAACTACTAGAGTATTAATCTGTAAGCAGCAAAATGTCCTTCCCTCTGTAGGGAACTAACATCCAGTCATTGGCTGTGATTTCAACCATCACATCCAATGTGTGACAGACGCTACCGAAGAACCAGGACAGGAAGAAAGAGAACATTCAGTTTAAATTCTAACATTCAGTTTGGGGTGGGATTTACCTATATAACATTTTCCTTTGATGGGAAACTTTCCCCTTAGAATTGAAAGAAAGTATGATCCATATAATAAACCGTGCCCATGTGAATTATTCCATAGATATTTCAGAATGTGGGTTCCAACTTATGCTGTACCAGGTATATTACTGTATAACTGTACTTTCTGTCAGTGATAAATTCACATATTCAGTCCTTGTCTAAGAAGAGGTTCTGGTGTTTATTTCAGGTACAAGTCAAAGATGGAATTTTGGAGAACCGGTCTATTGGTCTATCTGCTAATTTTCATTCCGATTAGTTATCTATAGGTACAGTATCTTAGTATTGTGTATTCTCACTGCAGGGTATTATCCATAGGTACAGTATAAACTATGTGTTGTGGATTCTCACCTAGGGTAGTATCCATAGGTACAGTATCATATGTTTGTGTATGCTCAATGCAGGATATATCCATAGATACAGTAGAACTATGTAGAGTGTATTCTCACAGTAGTATATTAAGCATAGGTTACAGTATCACTATGTATTATGTATTTCATGCCGGATTATCATTACAGGCGCCTCCCATGAGGCAGGAAGAAGCACATACGAGCAGCACCCTGTAGGGAGGCAGCAGTTTTGATGACAGAAACAAAATTCGGGTAAGGTAGTGCATTATTACTGCAGGGTGTATCTATAGGTACAGTACACTATGTATTGTATATTCTCACGCAGGGTGCTATCTATAGGTACAGTAAGCACTATGTTATTGTGTATGATACTCAATGCAGGTGTTATCTATAGGACAGTATCACTAGTGATTGTGTATACTCATGCAGGGTGTATCCATAGGTACAGTATCACTATGTATTGTGTATACTCACTGCAGGGTGCTATCTTAAAGGTACAGTATCACTATGTATTGTATATTCTCCACTGCAGGGTGTTTCTATAGTACAGTATCACTAGTTGTGTATTATCCTACGCGGGTGTGACATAGGTCCAGTAGACAGTATGTCATTGGGTATACTCACTGCAGAGGGTGCTATCTATAGGTACAGTATCACTAGTATTGTATATTCTCACTGCAGGGTGTTATCTTATAGGTACAGTATCCTATGTATGTGTATACTCACTGCAGGGGTTATCCATAGGTACAGTTCACTATGTATTGTGTATACTACTGCAGGGTGTTATCTATAGGTAGTACAGTTAATTACTATGTATTTTATTCTACTGAGGGTGTTATCTATAGGTACAGTACACAATGTATTGTGGATACTACGCAGGGTGCTATCTATAGGTACAGTATCACTATGTATTGTATATTCTCACTGAGGGTGTTATCTATAGGTACAGTATCACTATGTATTGTGTATACTCACTGCAGGGTGTTATCCATAGGTACAGTATCACTATGTATTGTGTATACTCACTGCAGGGTGTTATCTATAGGTACAGTATCACTATGTATTGATATTCTCACTGCAGGGTGTTATCTATAGGTACAGTATCACTATGTATTGTGTATACTCACTGCAGGGTGTTATCCATAGGTACAGTAATCAACTATGGATTGTTTTATACTCAGCAGGGTCTATCGATAGTACCAGTATCATTATGATACTGTACCTATGGATAATACCCTGCAGTGAGAATACACAACACATAATGATACTGTAGCTATGCATAATACCCTGCAGTGAGAATACACAACACATAGTGATACTGTACCTATGGATAATACCCTGCAGTGAGAATACACAATACATAATGATACTGTACCTATAGATAGCACCCTGCAGTGAGTATACACAATAC
>JAACNH010009124.1:0-11698 GCA_019447015.1 Hymenochirus boettgeri
ATTTCAGACCGATTGACTGATACCCATGGCGTGTACCCAGCTTAAATATCAGTTTAAACAGATGTGTGGTTTTGCATGCACTGCCCAGCCCGACTGCACGATAAACGCCCCTTTTGACCAACAATACGTTGTGGTGTATGGGTAGTCGGGCACCTTTTAATATCCGACCTGTCAGACCATAGATGTTTGAGCAAACGCACATCTGTACTCAGCCTAAGCAATGCCATTCTGTGCTCTAACAATGACACTAGTGAGATTGGACAGTCAGATTGTGCAGTGTGTAGCACTTTATGTGCAGTGCCACATTGACTGGGAATTTCAGATCAAACCACCCGACACGTGCTCTTTGTTATGTCATGGCGCTGTGACTGTCCGTGCGTTACTACACCTCCGACTGTTGGCAGGTTGGGCCATGTGAGACTATAATAGGGTTTCACCAATTGAAGGGACTATCACTACACAGCAGGTAAAAATCCGCTGCCATCCACACACACAACCCACTCCCCTCTGGGCTGAGCGTCCTCTGCCTCCCGCAGTCTCCTTGCGCAGCCTTATCACCAGGCCACGCCTCCACTGAATATCAATGAGACGCCGCCGCTTGCTAATGGTCAATAGAAGTGTCAATCATTCACCTACATGTCGATGGTGTTGGGATCACTGAGCTGCTGCAGCCTTTCGGAGGAGTTGGGGCTGGGAGCTGCCCTGAGTGACATCCTAGGTATCCGCGCTTCTCCGTAGGACTGTAAAGCTTTTTATCCCTTTAGGTTCGGAGCGCTGCTTGTCCCAATGGCTAATCCGCTCTTCCATTGAGTTACCGGCTGTGCCCGGCGTTCGGATCTCCCAGCGATGTTGGATATAAGTAACCGGCGCGGTCACCTCACGGCGGCGGTTCTGGTGCTACTAACTTTGTGGGTTCAGGTAAGAGGCTGGAGGATCCCAATCAACCTGCGTGGGGACCGTCTGTATCCCGCCGCCCCAGTGACGTTAACATGTATTCCACAGGGATCATGTGTGTAGTAGCTGCAGTCCCACAGGATCGGATAGCGGGGGATGCTGGGAGATGTAGTGAGAGCTGCAGGTTGGAGATCTGACTGGAATAGAGGACACCATAAAATCTCCTTTAATTAGTGTCCTCCCAATCTGTACCAGCACCTGCCCTGTAATCTGGGAGATCCCTATTAGATGTGTCAGACCGTAGACTATCTCCTGGAATAACCAGATCACGTGGCGATCATTACCCCCCCCCCCAAACTACCAATGTCCCTCAATAGGGATCTGTAGTCTCCCCAATGCTGGAGGGCCGCACCGCTCTCCACCCACCCACGTGTATGTCAGATCGTTCCCCTCTCCTGTTCTATCACCTGCAGATGATCCTCGTTTCACCCAATGACCTGCACCTGATCTACTACCCTGTTCCCTTTACACAATCCCCACCACCTGCCTTGAACAAATGAGCATTTCCCCTGTTCATCGGCCCATATTGACATTTACCATCTAATTTCCCACTAAATGAGGCAGTTAATGATCGTTGACTGGATGACTGCATGTCCCATCATCCCTAGTTCTCTGGGGGTAGTTCAATCCTTACCCAAGGCTGATATTTATCCCGTCCAATTAAAATCCAGGGGTAGTTTGATTGTAGTAAGGATTAATAGTAATTATTTAGGGTAGCAAAACCCGTTTGTTCTTTGGGATTTAGAGTAAAATCATTGTGGGTGTAGTTGCAGTCCCCTTTTTTGGGTTGGTTTATTAACTTATTTATTCACATGGTTTTGTAGATTGATATCGTTTAATATGCATTAATTGTCCCTGCTCTGTGGGGTAGCACATCCCTCCAAGCAGGTCCCAAGGCACCGCCAGTGATGAGGTTGTCTCCATGTTTGATATGTTTATATTTAGGCTTCCCATTCCACTGGTTATTTCGAGCTGCAGCTGATCTCTCTGAAGAATGTCAATGGAGAATTGTTAAATGGGGAATGCTGCGATGACATTAAAAGCTCTCAGAACCTGGACTGTGGAAGGGATGAGTGTGATACTTACCTGAAGGTCTGTCTGAAGGAGTTTCAGGCCAAGATCACCACAACGGGACCATGCAACTACGGCTCCGGATTTACTTCGGTTCTCGGGGGGAATACTATTTATTTGAACAACAAATACAGCCACCAGGGAAAAAATAACCCTAGCGAGAGTGGCAGGATTGCTATTCCTTTCCAGTTTGCTTGGCCGGTAAGTTGATTCTCTTTTCTAGCGTAAACAATTACCTGTATTTATGCAAAAAGATCTGTTGCTGTGGTGGATTCTGGGCGCTTGGTTATCATTAGGAGAGCAAATGCTTTTTATGCGACAGTTATTGACTTGATAATATGATTTGCTTTGTTTGTTGTGCGGATAGAGAATTCTGTTTGATGATGGAACCCATTCACATTGGTTGCTGCATTACATTTTTGAAAGCAGAGTTGACAGTTGAAGTAGTTATTACCTGTCCCTAAAATTAGTAATTTAAACGGTGAAGGGAGGTGGTGGTGGCAGTAGACTCCCCCGGATTCTCTTATTTAAAAAAGCTCTCCTGAAAGAATAGAAGGTGCATGTAGTTCGCATGAGTTTACATGGATACCAGGCACCTGGCTGTTTTGTTGTAACACTGGTTTCCAGATTAGGGTTTGCACAGGGAGCAGTTCTGATCACACTGCACCGTTTAGCACGTTTGTGCAGCTTTGTCACCCAGCTTTCTTCTTACATGGCTAAGTGGGTTTTTGCTAAATATAAAGGAAATCTGGAAACTGTTTTAGGGGTTTCCTATAATTTTTACATGGGTTCACATTATTATTATTTTGATTTGTGTTGAATAGTTTGTGTGAAGGAAATAAAAATGAAAAAATTCCCTTAACTTGCAATTTCTTTGTGGTTTAGGGGAATGTTGCAATTTTAAATCTTAAATATACCTGCAGCTAAAAAGCTGCAGTGAATGTGGTACTTTGGTGTTTATTAGTGGCGTGACTTGGCCAGATAAGGCAGACTTGTTAACCTGGGGCGTGTGAGTATCTAGGGACCCTGGTTTTGCTATTTCATGGTTACAGGTGGCAGACAGACAGTCCTCGGCTATTACAAGAGGGAAGGGGGTTGGCTCTGTGTTGGAGACTCCTCCAGGGACTGTTTTATTCCCATAGGAAAGTGTTGCGCAGTTGGCTTAAGGCCATGCTGTAGTTTAGGAGTGGGCTGGATTGGGAAGTTGATGTCATTAACTGATCATGCTTGGCAAATATTTTCATCCAGCCCATACTGTTTATTTAGTTATTTGCATAATTTTAATGGGGGGTTTGTGTTCCAGGTCTATTTAGTACTAGTTTGACAGTATAGATTGTATGTTTATGTGCCCCATAGAATGCAAGGAGATGCCATTTCTGTTCCATTATATCCATTTTAAATATTGCCTGCAAGTAGTCATTTCCTCTGCCCCAGAGATGTTAAAGACTGCTTTTAAAAATATTATCCTGTTGTATACAAAGGACCATAGTGCATATTGTGTTCATTACTGCATCTAGTAATGGTGGGTCTCCCAGTTCTGCTGTAACTGTTAGAAACCCAATCTGAGTATGTGTCTGTGGTATGTCAGTAGTGCTGGCTCTGTGTGAGATTAAAGTGCATTAAACATGAGGTTTCGCCAATGGCTCATGTAACAAATCTGCACCCATCCCCCAGTCTCTCCTATGCCTTTAGCATATACCCCTTCTTCTGACTGGGACAGGTGTACTCTGCTGTAGATTACATGCTATGGAGATTGTTGGGCTCCCTCTGCTTTACAAAAATGTCACTCATCTAAATTTATCCCTCAAGTGTTGATAAAATGTCTTTATTTTATTTTACATTGGCTCCTGTTACACTCTGGACATGGTTTTCTCCATACTAGAGAATAGAAGTCGTTTGAAGTAGCTTTAGTGTTGGTATGCTGTCTGGAGTTTTTCTTCCATGCAAGAGCTTAATAAATATGTCATGCAATCAAAACAATATAGGGGAAAACTATGGCTATAACCTTTTTATAAAGCACATGATTGTGCAAAGTAAAGAACATATTTTTATAGCCCATCAGCTATAAATAGGACCCTTTGTAAGGCTGCATTGGATAAGAATCCTTTATTACCCAATATCAGGTTTTCCAGTAAAATAACGTGCTTGCATGACAAGATAAAGGTAACTTTAACCATGTTTTTTATGTTTAATATTCTTATGTTTTACATTCTGAGCTTGCATCGTCAGTTGTTTGCTAAAGCGTGGATTTCTGCTTTCTGTATCCCTTGTGTATACATACATCCTCTAGTTGGATCCTTGCCATGATAGAGAAATGTGTGCCACGGTTTAACGTCTTGGCTCTGTACTTCAAAGTAGACGTCTAGATTACATGTTCATCGCTCTTAGTTTATGTATATGTGTGTGTGTATATAATGTATAAAACATACACATATTTTTCACAACTGTGAAACTGTGGCTGTAGAAATAATAGTGGGTCTGAATATAATTTGATGCATTTTGTGGGATAGGGGGTTCCATTGGAATGTGTAAAGCAACTACTTGGTTTTACATCTGTTAACCCAATCCCGAAGTTCATCACTGCAGCAAACATGTTAAAGGAACCTGCATGAATTCTTGCCTTATGAGGAATTTTTAAAGCTTAATTTGAGATACTGTCTGTGAATTAGCCAGCTCATATATGTATTGTTTGTTTCTTGGTTTCAGTGTCTGTACTTAACAAGACCTCCTATGGATATGCACTGTTGGTTAATATGGTTCAGTTTGTATTTCCTTAAGAGGCATTAAGGATGTGTGGATTTTATGGTTATTAGTAATTTTGACAGATTTTGTTGTCCAGCTACCTTTCCCTTGAGTATTCATATTATAACTATGCTGTTAAGGTCAGTACAACAGTTTCTAGGTGTACAAAGCATATTGTCTTAAGATTTGCTTAGTGCTGAACATAAATATATACCGGTATAAAGTGGACAGTTTAACTCCATTGTATATCTTCACATATACAGATATATACACTGACTGCATCCATAAAGCTTCTTTAGCTGTGGTAAATCTCCCTCAATACAAAAGCTCTGCCATACATTTCAAACAATGGGTGATGTCTATAGCTTCTGTGAACCTTAAGTTATAGCCATGTTAAGTTACATTTCCTGGCCTGCACTCTCTCTGAGTTTCTGTGACCGGCATATAATAAGCTGTGTAATAATCTAGCTAGTCACAGTCCTGCAACCATTCTTTGTAATTTTTTGGGTTTACCTTCAGTATCCAGAAGTCACAGAAAGTTGCACTTCCCACATTGCTTTGTCTTGACCCTTCTCCAATGCGTCATCCTGTTAAATGCACAGACCGAATGGATGGCATAGCAAAGCAGCCTGGCGAGAGCAAATTTCTGCAATTTTCATTCTGGATACTGAAGGTAAACCCAGGAGTAAGGACCTACTGATCTAGCTCCTCACCCTGGGATCTATTCATGTGGAAGGTGGTTACTTGCCTTTTTTGCCCTGATGTTTCTGAAACATGATATATGTCCACTGTCTCTTCATGAGCTTTCACAACTGTAAAGCAGATGGCTTGTGCAGCGGTCATAAGTCATTGGCTGTGGAATCGCCATCATGCCAGTGTCTGATGGCTTGCACCTAGAAGAGCGTCAAGGGACCAGTGGGTATTAAAATAAATAAATCTTTGTTTCAGGAGCACAGAGGAGAAAGGTAAGTATTGCGAAAATGGCTTTATGAGGTGTCCTGGTTGTGGGGTTAAAGTTTGCTAGGGGTTGAGTGTGCCCTTTAATCCTTGGCAGGTTGTACAATCTAGATTGGTTTGTGTATGGCTCACTTTAGGCAGAGCTGTGATTTTGGGCCCCCTTTTTCACTTTGTTTGCATTGTATAGGACAATATTACTGATTAGAATCTGGACCCTCTTGTTTCTTTTTTTTTTTTTTTTTTTTTTTTCCTGGGCATTTTACACTTCTCCATTTTTCTAAGATTAAAGACTGACTTCTGCTGAGCAGCCTGCTTAAACTTGTGTGTTAACTGCATACATGGACCTTACTGACCTCCCTTGCATTGTATAGTGATTGCTTGGGTGTGCTCCCATAGATGGTCCAGTTGTATTGGCTTCCTCTACTTAGTAGCATAGTACTTCATGGTAGTTATTGTGGATGGTTGGGATTTTGCCTAATATCACAAGGTGTAAGGCAGACTTTAGTGTTTCACACAAGAAATGCACACACTTAGTGAGTTCTCTAGCTCCCTCCCTCTCCTTGCTGCCACAGCTGTCATGTAACTGCAAGATGGCCTTTTCCTAATCTGTAAGTAAAGCTGAGCAGTAAAACACTGTTTGCTGGGAAGGGGAAAAAAACTGTAAAACAGGGAAAGCCACAAACAAAGTAGAAATGAATTCTCCAGTGATGCTAATTGCAGAAGTGAGATGTATTGGCTATTATTTTTTACAAAATCAAACCCATTTGGGCTTGGTATTTTATAGATTTGTTTTTTTAGGTTTTCCATTATAGCTTTCAATATTGGATTTGATTTAGTGGTAGACATTTATAACTTCATGCTAGCTTGGCTAGTGAATTTTCTATACAAGTCTATTAATTGGAGTCACTTTTGCATTTACTCCATTGTCCTAGCAGTTTGTTGTTTTGGATCCCATTCGCCGATTGGCAGTTGCAGGACTTCAGGTCAAGGTTAAACATTGTGTGCATCTTAGGAACCGATGTTTTAATAATGCAGCTTTAAACCGTGACTTTCCGATGCAGACTCCTAATTTGTTTTCTAGAATTATATTAGAATTCTAAGAAAAGATCTCAGCAGAGACAGATATAGCAATAAAGGGCTTTAAGCCACACACAAACAGCTGTCTGCTGTTGAAAGGAATAGTGGTTTGTATAAAATGAATATGGCTTGTAAATGTCACACGTTGAATTACAGTACACACTGCAAACAAGCAGTTTGGAGTAGAACTCTTATTACAGTTTATAAAGAACGAACTAAATAAAAATACTGGGGCAAGTAATTTTTAGTGGTAACCCATTGAAAGTAAAGTAGGCTTTTTATTCAATGTTTTTTTACTTTATTTTACAAACTATATTGAATCAGAAATTTCTTTTTGATGCTTCATGTATTTATTTTGAATTACATCTTAACCTCATTTGTTTTAACTGCAGAAAATTAATAAATAAAGCGTTTATCGAAGAGAAAGATCAAAGTATCCCCCTTTCCAATTTTATCGCATCCCCCAAGTAACATCCGGAGGGGTAGTAACGTTAAAACTTAAAATTTATTAGATATACGGTAAAAAAGAGAAAAAACACACACTGTACATATAAAAATCACAGTTGAACCATAGCCGAAAGTTTGGGTACAAAGGGAGAATGGGCAAATGGATATATGTTTATGTAGGTCCGAAAATAAACCCAAAATTGTAGATGGGAAAAGATTCCCCACCTCAGGCAGCCTGCCCCTGGTATTTTTATGGGAACGGTCGGTCCTATCCAATAGTGATCTCAATAGCGGGAACAACTGAACCATTTGGAGTCGGGAAGGAATTTCTCCCCCTTTTATAGCGTGTTTTTTTTTTTTTGGCTGCCTCTGTTAGGTAGGGCTAAATAGGAGGGTGTAAAGGTTGGACTTGAAGGACATACCGGTGTGCCTTTGTTCAACTTTAATTACTATGTAACTTTCTATAGGTGAAATAAGAAAAACCTGAAAATATCTGTATCGTTAGACCATAATCAACCTGATTTTGTGACTGATATACTGATAGTTTTCTTTGTTGGTCAGATTTATTGTACTGAAATATGTTTGGTTAGATCTGCTGTAAAATCACAGTTGATTGTGAAAACTTCAATACATTGTTATCAAAATCTGCTCTGAATGCCATGGCCGTTGCTCAATCTAACTTAAGTATTGGGTCAGGCAATTAAGGGGTTATCTTCACTGCCCAAAATGATAAATCATTATTCACTTTAATTGAAGAACAGCAGATAAAGGAGCTATGTCTTACCTCCTGTTCTTCAATAAGTACATTTGGAGCCAGGATTGAAACCTTACAACTTACTCGCAGTCGCGCATCTCTGGTGCTCTCTCTGACAGTTCCTAACTGCATTCACCATCCCTTGCACTGTGCGTTCATGGTGCAAGGGAGCATGAATGATGTCTGCACCTGTCGAGGAAAGCACCAGAGGAGCGTGACTGCGGGAAAGTTGTAAGGCTTCATTATTGGCTCCTGATGCATTAATTGAAGAGTGGAAGGTAAGACATAGCTCCTTTACTTCCAGTTCTTGAAATAAAGGGAATGATTTTTTTTATTTTGGACAGTGGAGATTCCCTTTTAAATGGGCTGAAATATTTGATTTCATCCAATCACCCAGAAAAATTTGATAATTTCCCCATCCACTTCCTAGTATTTGCATCATTACAATACGGTAAAGTGTATGTGTTATAATTGCAAAATGTGATATTACGATATAATGCTTGGTAGCACAGGTAAAGAAGCTTGCACCCTCTGGGGACAATAGGAATGGATCCAGCATTTTAGTTTCCATGTTCACAAGCCTAAATCGCCTGACAATTAAGTTGCTAAAAAGACAACAATTAAACTATATAAATAAATCTTAGTGCTTAGATTGCAAGCTTTTAGGGGAATGAGAATTGATTGAAAAGCAGTGTACAGTGATGAGCAACACTCATGGTGGCAAAAAGGCAATCATGGTTGAGTAGTGATTGTCATCCATTCAGGGGTTTTAGCTTGTTGTTAAGAGTAATTCTCGTTTAGTAACTAATTATTCTTCCTGTGCGGCAACTTTCAGAAAGTAAACACCTGTTCAGGTTTATAAACGGTTCAATGATCCCTGACCTTTTATAATCATTAATAATAGTTCAGATCGATAGGAGCTGCATATCCATCAAGAATCCCCCTCCTTACGAAAATGTAAATATGTTCACTTTTGATAAATTACCATCTGTGAATAACCTGCTGTACTGTATAATTCATTTAAATCACATTTTGAAGATCCTTTTTAATATTTATATTATGTAAATGTTTCTAAAAAAGCTGCCTGGATTTCTTCTCGCTTGCAACAGAAATACTGTGAATTCTGTGCACTGGGTCTGTCTGCATCCCTCTGTTCTAATTACTATTCATTCCAATTTCTTCTGATGTGTGTGGTGGTCTTTGTTTTTCTGCCCATGAGGGTAATTTATTTATTCATCCTCATTATTAAAGTTATTGTTAATTGTAGTTTTTTTCCCTATATGACTTGGGTGGGGGAGCGTTAGGCCCAACGTGCAGTTTGGTCAGTGTTTTTGTTTTGGATTGGATAGGGATAGTAAATGCAATACATAATAAAGTGCAAGATAAACTGTATACAGGCTTTTCTGTGCATCTGTCCTATGCTTATCCACCAAAGTTGATTTGGTCATTTATGGTGGTCACTTTTATGTTGTGTAGATAAATGTTAAAGAATTGGTACAGACCCCTTTTCCTGTTTACTTTAGGCACCTAACTGGCCACCATAAGTAGCCAATTGGATGCCTCATTGGTATCTGGAACCTGACACACTGGCAGTTTGCAAATGAACTTTTGTGGCATCAGCCTTAGGCTATGTATACACATACCATACCAACCGATATTTTGGTTGATAAGGCCGCAATATTGGCAGTACTTTATAATCTGCCTACGAAAGACTGTCGTTCTCATATAGTCTACACGATCTGTTGCGCCAAAATGTTGGCCACAGCCCATGTTATATTCCTTAAAATTATTCTAGTATATTCTTTTGGAAAAGAATTTTGTGTGATATTTCCTTGTGACACAGGAGGAGATGTTTTTGGGCGTGTCCACCACTTTAAATATTAAATATGATGTGGACGACCGCCCAAAATCTAAATATGTTCACAGGCTTAGGTATCCGACCTTAGAAAATCCACAATCTGCAGGCTCAGTCTCCTCTACTGCTGCAACGTGCCCTTTAAGTTCTTGTGCTGCAGCAGTGGAGGCTCTATCGGTTATGGCAGTTAGACATTGGCCATGACTGACGGCCTTACCAGGAGGCGAAAGGGAGCTGCGTTGGTGGATTGTGGATCTTGTAAGTCGGATACTTCGCTTGTGAATATATTCAGATGGTGTTAGTGCAACGGATATGGGGTTTTAAGGGGTCGTTAACATATTACATTTTTAGAGAAGGGAACGGACATGCCCTTTTAAATGCTCCCCCTTCCCGAATTCCACGTAAAATTCTGTGGCAAAGGCCATGTCTTTTTACCTTTAAATTGATACCTTGGATACCTGTCATTCATGAAAGCCTCCGTTGAAGCCAACACAAACAGAAAGAGCAGGGTAGTCCCTGTGTCCCACCCACGTTCCCATCGGTACACACATGCGCTTTCTCTCTGCACTGCTAGCATTAGAGAGGGCAGAGCACAGCAGGACTTGTTTGAAAAGCAGGGGGTGTGGCTTCTGTCAAACTGGTTCAGCTGAAGTTTGTTTGCTTTCTCTTGCAGTGATATGGGGGACTAATCGTGTTCAATAAGTTAGCTGATCCTATTGCACGCCGTCTTTTTGTTCTCCGTCCAGCCTCCTTTTACATACTCTTTTTGGACAATAAGTGTGTTTCATTTGTATACTGTGGCCGTAAACTCCCCCTGGAGACTAATTTACAGTATTTAAATGTGGCTTACTGTAAAAACAGTGTTGATTACTGTGAAATTTGTAGGGGTTTTCTTTTAAAGGATTGTATAATGTGCCTATTTTAAAGGGCACCCTAAAATGAAAACATACATACAGGTAAATCACCCCCCAAAACCCTAAACGGTAATAGTTTGAAATGTGAAATATATGTCTAACCTGAAATCCTGCACAATGTCCTGTTGCCCCTCTTTCTACCTCCTGGTTCTTCCAGTTAGTAACTGTCAGTTCTAGATTTGACATCACAGCCAGTGACTGAATGTTAATCCCCTGTCTGCCTCTTTTGAGCATGCTCAGGCTCAGTACAGGTTCCTAAATTGCTCAGTTTCCATAATGCACCCAGAAGCATAGCAGGCAAACAGTAATGAATTCATAGGACAAACTATGATATATCAACATATTTTAAAGAGGCTATTCTTTCTTAAAGATGTTCTTATGAGGGTGGAGTTGTCCTTTAAAAAGCGCAAAAATGTGAACTCATTCCCCACCGAGGTTTACATAACCCCAGTTAAATATATTGCAGGTAATTTGTTTTGAAGGGATATTCTGGCAGCTCTATATTAAATCAAAGTGGTGTAGCATTACTCTTCTTGCTGTATACAGTTCCACGACATCTGTTAAAACCTGACCGCTTTAGAATATGATGATTAGTTCATTCCACTAACTATGTAAACCTAACTAATATTCAAATTATTACTGCCTGAAAAAAATAATGCACTTTCAAAAGTTATAGTTAGACTTCAGTTTTCACACTTTCGATTGCACATCTGCATAGAAATCTGTTTGCATTATACATTCACCCTGAGCAAAGGCAATATTATATCCTGTATATTATTGTTTGTATTTGTAAAAGATATACAGCTACAGGCTTTTTGTGTGTGTGTGTGTGTAATCTCACTTTCTTATTTTAGCTGAAATTTTCTTCACTCTCTAAGCCAATAGGGTTTAAAGGGCATGTCCACCCCCAAAACTATAATCCCCCCC
>JAACNH010009125.1:0-11698 GCA_019447015.1 Hymenochirus boettgeri
CCAATGAAGCAAATATCTGTTACTGCAGATTGGTGCCAAAAATGTTTTTTGTTGGTTTTTTTTTTGGTTAATATTATTTTCCCAGGCAATAAAAGCCAGGAGCTAATGCTTTTTCTCGGTTTTTATGGTGAAATGGCCATGGACCCCCTGTGACCTTGTGAGCAAGTCAGACCCTGAGCAGGTACACTTATTCCATCCACTGTTCTGTCCCACCCCATCCGGCGTCACGGCCAAGCAGAGTCTGGCAACCCTGGTGCCGCCCCTAACAAAGGAGTGTGGAGATTGGTTCGAACGGGGATTTGGGAGGGTGTTTAATTCTGACTCATTGGTTACTTTTTTCTTGTTACATAGAAAATTGATTGGGACAATCTAATTCAAGGAAGATACAGACCTCCATCCACCTACAACTCGTAAACCTTTTCTTCCAGAAAGAAGACAACAAAAACCTTAATAAAAAGAATTAAAATAAAACCCTTGGTTTGACTTTGCTTTTTGTCTATATAAAATGTTTGGTTGTACACAAAGTTTAAACTAAATTCATTATTTGGTCTCAACCAATAAGGGGCCAGGGCGTGGCCATGTTGTGCGTGTGCTTGAATGCGTGTTATTGCAGAACTACATTTCTCTCACCATTTGTGGCACGTAATGGTGATAACGCCAGGCAGAACCCCCACGTGTATGTACTATATGGGTAATGGGGATACCGCCAGAAAAAACCCTCCACGTGTATGTGCTATATAGGTAATGGGGATACCGCCAGGCAGAACCCTCCATGTGTATGTGCTATATAGGTAAATTTGATACCGCCAGGCAGAAACCTCCACGTGTATGTGCTATATGGTAATGGTGATACCGCAGAAAGAACCCTCCAGTGTATGTGCTATATAGGTAATGGGATACCGCCAGGCAGAACCCTCCATGTGTATGTGCTATATGGGTAATGGGGATACCGCCAGACAGAAGGCAGAACCCTCCTTGTGCATGTGCTATATGGGTAATGGGGATACCGCCAGACAGAAGGCAGAACCCTCCATGTGCATGTGCTATATGGGTAATGGGGATACCGCCAGACAGAAGGCAGAACCCTCCATGTGCATGTGCTATATGGGTAATGGGGATACCGCCAGACAGAAGGCAGAACCCTCCTTGTGCATGTGCTATATGGGTAATGGGGATACCGCCAGACAAAAGGCAGAACCTTCCATGTGCATGTGCTATATGGGTAATGGGGATACCGCCAGACAGAAGGAAGAACCCTCCATGTGCATGTGCTATATGGGTAATGGGGAGACTGCTAGGCAGAAGGCAGAACCCTCCATGTGTATGTGCTATATGGGTAATGGGGATACCGCCAGACAGAACCCTCCATGTGTATGTTGCTATATGGGTAATGGGGATACCGCCAGGCAGAACCCTCCACGTGTATACCCATATAGACCATAAAGACAGGTCGTGTTTGACGTGTAGGTTTTGCCTTGGGTTGTGGTTGGGGTGCAGGTCCCTTCCAGTTTATAGGGGGGATGTTCTAGTGGCATTGTGGGTAAAGGGTAAGCATTTTGTTTGGGTCTGGGTGGCTTTGCAGATCAGGTGCATTGTGCAGTCTGACAGTAATGTGGGTGATTGTTAACTGAGTTTTGAAAGACAATCAGAGCCGCAGGCGGTATATTAAAAAGATTACAGATTTTCTGTCATCTTTCAAAGGTTGGTACAGTGGGTTGACAGCTTGTTTGAGTCTAATCTTCCCCTTTAACCTTACTGAAATGTGCAGGATATTTCTAAAAAGACACTATCTCCTATTTCCAATTAGTCAGTTTCCAGCAAAGTGTTGGTGCCCTTTGTGAATTGCCCATCACATGTTAAAGCAGTGGGTATAATAGATAAGGTGCCTTGTTATGGTTTTACGGTGTTTCCAGATCTTGGCTTAATGCAGTTTAAGTGCAATCGCCGTGCAGTCAGTAGGTAAAGGCAGCGTGGTGGCCCAGAGGTCCACATTGATGGTCTGTGTTGCTATGTCAAAAACCACCTACAGCTATATGATTGGATGGGTTAAATCATCGTTTACACCCCTGGTCAGGTAATTAGGGGTCCACACCTTCTGGCCGCTCCACACCTACACGGTCCAATTAGCCACAAAATATACAAATAGTAGAATGGGACACCACACTGCAATTCCAAGCAAGTGTATTTTATTAGTGGGTTAATACTGACCTGGGATGTACCGTGGGTTAATTCTAGCCTGGGGTATATTGTGGGTTAATACTTACCTGTGGTATATAGTGGGTTAATACTTACCTGGGATATTTAGTAGGTTAAGACTGGGCACACCAGTCTTAAGTGAATCAACTTTATTTTGATGTTTCGGAACCGGTGTGGTTCCTACTTCAGACAAACAATTATAAGGAATCAAAAGTGCATTGTGCTTTATATTGACAACATTCAAACAGCATGGCATGGCCATCTAGTGGTCAATGTCTATAGTCAAATCCAATTGGGAAATAGAACTGCTGTGCACACTCAGAAATAGAGTTAAAAAACCTTTATTAAATAGACAGGGTTTTCTAAAAAAAACATTTAAAAATACAAAAACTATAAGGCTACATAATTTAGACTTACACTCTTCTTTATGGGTTTTTTTTCACATTGTGCCTGCTTCTGTCCTGCGGATCAGAGTCAGTGCCGTCAAGCCTTTGCCTCCGACCTCTCAGGCTCAGGAGTCAATGGTTGCCAAGCCCTCTTCAATCACTGCAGGCTCAGAGTCAGTGCGCAAGCCTGCCTCGATCACTGCAGGCTCAGAGTCAGTGCCGTCAAGCCCGCCTGATCAATGCAGGCTCCGAGTCAGTGCCGGTCAAGCCCTGTGCTCGGTCACTGCCGGCTAGAAGTCAAGTGCCTCGCCCTGCCCGCACGCAGGCTCAGAGTTCAGTGGCCGTCAAGCACTGCCTCGATCAATGCAGGCTCAGAGTCAAATCCGTCAAGCCCTGCCGATCACTGCAGGCTCAGAGTCCAGTGACGCTCAAGCCTGCCTCCATTACTGCCAGGTCAGATGCAGAGCTGTCAAGCTTTGTCTCATCACTTCATTGATCTTCTTTCAGTCTCTGATGTGGTCTCCGCTTCCTTCTCAGGGTCGGTACTCTGCATGTCCACACCTACCACTTTCTCCACCGCGTTTCCCATCTTTCCATCGGAGACTTTTTCTCTGCAGGGACAGCCGTCCCCACAACTTTATCTCCGTTTCGACACAAATGTCCATGTTGTCCTCTGGGAAGTCCATGAGGTTTTCCTGGGGAATTCAGTAAACAGTAGTAAATAGTTTGGTAAAATAAACTATAAATGTGCTAGGCCCTCTCTTACTTATAAATATATTAGTAAAAATGATAAAGTTTTAATTTGAAATGTTACATAACTTCTGTTCAATATAATATAAGAACAATTAATTAGCCTACTGGAAAAGGTTTATACTACTAATGGAGTGATATTCATGAAAAATCGCGAAAAATCATTGGTTTTTTGTTTGCAAAAAAGAAAGAGCAGCCAAATGTGGACCGCTCTGTATCTCAGCAGCAAACAAAATGGCTACAACTAGAAGGTCGCCAATTATACAACATGGTTTCCATGGCAACAGCTTTGTTTTCTTAGAAATAAAATGTAAAGGCACAGATCAATATTAGGTGTCAGTTCTGAATTTATTACCTAGCGACAATAACTATAAGTAGAATTGACCAACCTTCCCTTTAAGGCAAACAGGTATTTTATCACATGATAAAGGCTGCTTGGCATTTTAGTAGAACGGAGGCAGGGAGCATGGATTTAAAGAACTGTATGGTTGTTCTCAACCACTCTGCATTCCCGGGCCTAACAATCAGAAAGGCATATTCGCAAGACGCGGTTTACAGCTGTCCTTTAAAGGCGCTTACCTGGCTTTTACCGTCCTTTTATCCTTGTTTTTAAAAAAAGTTTTGTACCCTGTGTTGCAAACTTTTGGATGATGTAGTGAATAAAAGTTTTAAACAACTCGGGGGCGGGGCTTGCAGTCCCAGAGAGCAGTCGCATGGAGAGAGCTCCTGGAAGCTGCGTTTTTTTAAAAATCCACTTTAGACCCAGTACGGCGCTGGAAAACTCTCACAAAAGTGAGTATGATAAACCTAGAATGGGGGAGAACGAAACTACTGGAATGAAAAAAAACAAAAACAAACAAATACATTATGGATTCAAATACAAAGGCTGGAAGTGGCAAGCAGTGAGGAAGGATTGCTCGATTCACCAGATGAATTCTTTATTGCATCAGCAAAAAAATCACCTTTCCCTAGCAAATTCCACACTACACATGATATTATCACATACATTGAAGATCAGGCTAAGATAGACCACAAACACACGATAATATCCCACTCACCAACAAATCTGTACAAAAATCCCACAAGTGACTCCATTTCACAAAAAAATGAAAAATGAAAGTGGAAAACTAAAGCAATTAACCTCTTAAGCATTTTCAGCCACAGATAAACCTATATATGAAGCAGTAATGAAGGCAGTTTACTTTTATCCCAAAACAAGCCATTTTAAAACTGATATATCTGAAATGCTTAATTCTGTAAAAAGGACATTACAGAAACAACTCAAAGAACCTCACACATTGGAACTTAACAATGGAAACAGTTCCTCATTAATTTATGAGCCCAGCTAGATGCTCATAACCCCACCTGGATGATTAGTATTCCTACTTGTTAAAAATTAAAGTTTGCAGACTTGGAAGACCGTCAGGAAGGAAACAACTTAAAAATAAGGGATACCAGAACGATCCCAAACATCATGAACTGGAACAATATGTGCAGAAGAACTGCTAGGATTCATTTACCAAAATAACCTCCAAGTGCACTCAATGGGACACAGAACACAACAGTGGTTGTTAAATCTAAAAATGCACCTCACTAAGTGCCCCAAGGGACGTGATAACGAGATTTCATTTCGTTCCAAAACAAAAGAACGATTCTGAGATCAATCAGAAAAAAAAGAGATTTACCAGATAAATAACAAGAATCTACAATTTTTTGCGATCTCTCACAAAACACAATGCAAAAAGAAAATCATTAAAACGCACAGAGACTTCACCCAACACAAACAAAAAACTCAGTGTATTCAGATGGGGCTTCCCAGTCAGGTCTAACAATAATGCAAAGAAGGAACAGTTCCCACCCAAATTAAACTCACCTAGAGAAGCAATACAAAATTCCAAGAATGGAACCTGAGAAGTCCCAGAAAAATATTAATTAAAGATTTAAAAATGCAAGCGGAAAGCGAGAGAGGAAGGGAACGTCCCCACAGGATGGATCTACAACTCCCCAAACCAAGGGAAAATAAAACCACAAATGGAAAAAAATATCAGGACAAACAACCGATTCTAACAAACTGGAACATTTTAAAGATAATATCCAGCCCTAAACCCCTTAAAATCAAACTCATGGTATTGCCTCCACATCAGTGTTAATAATGAAACCTGGAATGGGAGAATCCCCCTTCCTTCCCACCATGTCTAGGGGCATCTTTTTTATTTATATATAACCCGGTCACAGCTTTTATATGTTTTATATGTTATATGTGAAAATGTTTGTATAATCTATAGAGTTGCACTGTTCAAATAGGTACTGAATGCTGACGTAAGGAAAAAAAAAAAAGAAGAGAATAATGGCCGGGACAAAGGGGGGGGCCGTCCCGATGACAGCCAAAATCCAAAGCAAAATTAGAACCCTCTAAAAATGGTTTAACAACTTAACTTATAATGTAAGAGGGTTGAATTCCCCACAAAGAGATTCTCAACAAATAAAGGAACTTAAGAAATTAAAGCAGGAGTGTAGTGATGTCTCAGGAGAACATCTGCTTGCACCAAAGACAGCATCTGCTGAACAATAAAAAAACCCTAAATATATTCCAGGCTTACTTTTCAAAAAAAAAAAGAGGAGTGGCGGTCTTGATCAGGCACTCTGTGGCATTCAAACTGAAAGTAAAAAGTTACTAGCACCTGATAATGGAATATATGTGATTACTTCTTGCAAGGTAAATAATTTAAAGTATACAATTGTGAATGTTTTATGCCCACCCCCAAACAGAATCCAAATCAGATTTATTAAAAACTATCAATAGGGCTAGAGTAATTAAGAACCAATACAATACTTGTATTGGAGATTTTATCTCCCAATCTCCAGATCATGAGAGAAGACTCCAGAAAAAATAAAAACAAGTGGTAAATAAGGATTAGAGAATGGTTTAAAAAAAAGAAGACATCTTCTGAGATATGGGAGACCCATCCATCAGATATTGATATTCATATTACTCACAAACCCATAATACATACTCAAGCAAAGGATTTAATATTGACAAGATAAATGGACTCTACAAAAAATCCAAAAAATCACTACCTAAAAGAATATAACAATTTTAGATCACGCCCTGTAACAGCAGGACATAACAGGAAACCATACAATCTAAAACCATCACCCACGGGAGATTAAACTAATATCTCCTATCTTCAACCCACAAATTAAAGAACAAATTAAAAAAGAATTGGGAACAATACTTCCAAATCAATCATGATACCTGAAAACAGATATCAACTTCAATTTGGCTTGCCACACACAAAGCATGTATAAGAGGGCATATCTGCATAAAAATGCCTACAATACAAAAAAAAAAGAGAGAAATTACAAAAAATGGAATCTCCACAAAAAACTCACAGAATTAGAATCAAAACATAAGACAAAACCAACCAGGAATCAAATAAAAAAAGAAATCCAAAAAGTTAGAACACGAAACTACCATCAAGTAAATCTTTTATGATATGATGACTTTGAGAAGACTAAAATCCAAACCACTACCTACAAGGGGACAAAGCAGGCAAAAATGTAAGCTAACACATAACATCAGACACTAAAAACAAATGTATTCAACCCACGAAAATAGCTGATCAATACAGCCTATACTACAAAAAAACTGATTTAACCTCCAAGATATCAACCCCAAAACCTATACAAAAGATATGAAGATCCTCTCAAAATAGAAATCCCAACACATTACAATTCAACAATCAGAAGATAAGTAAACCCAATAACGAGCCCAGATAGAGATATTCAAGCAATCAAAACATTAAAACCAATATAATCGCCCAGGACCCGATGGATTAACTAATGAATATTACAAAACAATTCACCAAAAACTATTAATACCATCCCAAAAGCTACACTCAATTAAAGCAATAGAAACTAAATATATTCCCTCAAGAATGACCAGCTCTGGTTATCCCAAACCACAAACAGGGGAAAGATCCCAGCAACTAACCACACAAATTTTATTAGGCCAATTTTCATATTGAACACAGATTAAAAATTGTACTCCAAAATTCTAGCTACAGACTCACAACAAATTACTTACCTTATCATTCACTCCAATCAATGGCATTTGTACAGGCAAGGAAATCTATAGAAAAATACAAGAAAAAATAATCAATCAATCATAAATGTAATTAAAAAATATATATCAGCTTGTTCATCACGCGTGACACAGAAAAAAGCGTTGAGTTAGAATTAATTGGAATTACATGGCAAATGTACTGGAGCAAAATTAGTTTCCAAACTATTGAATAAACGCAATACTAGCACTCTCTAAAAATCCATAACAGCTCAAAGATTAATATCCCAAATGCTTTGAGTCCTACTTGATATAAACCAATGTACTAGCACAGGGCTGCCCTCTGTCACATTATTTTTGCTCTACTAATGGAACTTTGGCCACAGCAATAAGACAAGGACAACACTATCATGGTATCCAAAACAACACATTCAACCCATAAATAGCCCCTATTGCAGATGATATGTTATGACTTACAATAAGAACCCATCCAATCACACTACCACATATCTAAAACACCAACTACAAACATTCAACAAAATATCTTACTACAAAACAAACGAACACAAAGTCACAAGTAATACAGTATAAATATCATCCAACCCTCAAATATTTCTGCACTAGTAACATACCAATACTACTGGAAATAAAAGGAGAAACGACATTCTAGGATTACAAAATGACAGAGAACAACTCCACTTTATATCAAAATATATCGACCCTCCAATAAAATACGAGACCAAATAACAAGATGGATAAACATGCCTCCTTATAACTTAACAGGCAAAATAAATATTATTTAAATGATGGGTCTTACCACAATTCTTATTTATATTTGAGCGTGCCCAATACCAGTCCCACCAACAATTTCATTTCAAGCGCCAAAACAAAAAGAAACAGCGAGCGATGACCATTAACCTATATTGAAAGATTTTATCAAGCTGTGATAATGAACCAATCAAGATATGGGTGGCAGCAAAGATCCAGTGCATCAGGGTGGTACTATTATAGAACAGGAAGAGGTAAACCTAAAACTAAAAAAGGTTGGGACGAACGATCTGTTAGGATATAAATCTAGACCGAGGAAAGTGTTATGGTTCTACAGTACAGCCTATACATTAATATGGGAAAACCCCTCCAAAGAAAAGCAGTTATTTACAGATTATGTCCTGGGGTGATATGATTATGTTCCAGCCATTGAACTGTGCATTCCCAACATAAAAACTCTTAGGGATAAGATAATCTAATAATTCATTATATCAAGTACTTCGAGATGGCCAATATACCATTCCCAAATTAAGAAGAAAAATATAATATGGCTTACAACAGAAACTATTAACAAACATATACAGATAGTATCTATATCGTCCAGAAATGCATATCTTCAATGTAAATTTGAAACCAGAAATATAGAATATCATTGGAACTTACTGTGAAACACAAAACATAAAATATTTTATAGTATAGAAAAGAAAAGATGTATACCGAATCTTGAGTTGGTCAAAAATGGGAATCTGATCTTAACCAATCAATTTACAACATGAACAATGGCAAGATGCTCATCAATACCTTTTAAGCTGTCCTAAATGTGTTATCGCCATTGGGACAATGTGCAAGGGAAAGTACATACAGAGTCACAGAAACCCCAGAACCAACTTTAGCAAAAAATGGTTTCCCAACCCACACACCGCTGTGTGTGGCAGAGCCAAAAGGACGTAGGAACATTAATCCGCATATACTGGGGGTCCTGCGCAAAAATTCACAAGAATTGTGGTTCATATACAGAATTTCTGTGGCAGATCTATTTACAACATCCCCCTTTTTTTCCCAATGAAACCAGGAACTATCATTATATTAATGCAAACCTCATCTATTCCCCACCTAGAACAACCAGGAAAATTATCACAATATCCACCATAATCAAAATAACAATTGCCAAAAACTGGTTATTAAACTAATGTCTCGCTAAAACTACAGGACCATAATAACTACCCTGAACACAAATATGCAATATGAAAAAATGTTTTATATAGTAATAATAATTTCCCAAGTTTATTAAAAACTGGTGGAATACTGGTACATCGATAACAGACCCAAACACAGACACTACATTTCAGTCTTATAGATGATGCTTTGTTAAAACAATATATTTTGTGCGTTGCCAAAATTTACGAGTACCTTAAATTAAGTTATGTACTGATTTTTTCTTTTGCCCTACTTTTCTGAAATATAGTGTATGCAGAAGATAAAAAATATCAAAAAAGGGCAGGGGGAACACTGAGATAAATCACACAATTTTCATTTATGTAAGTGCCCCTGTCAACATGCAGGTTACACGTGCATGTTGAGCACTTAAAAAAAGTGTATATTTAATTTTCGCTGATTAATCTTCAAGTGTGCCCCCCTGCTTTTTGGATAGGATTCTATACTCACCTGGAATAGGCACAGGTTTCAGGGGAGTGCACCTTTCCTAACTTACCCTGTTGGCATATCCACAACTTTTTGAATTTAGAAGATCTAAGAAAATATATGTTATAGATCATAATGTTTTATGTGTATTTTATGTTAATTCATAAATAATAAGGTCTGTAAAGTTGAGTGTCATAGGTATTGATATTCCCTCCCTTGCAGAAAAAAAAAAATCTTCAATAAAAATTATAATGATAATAAAAAAAAAGTTTAAACAACTCTGTGCGAGTGGGACCTTCACTTACCAAAAGTATACCAAAGTAAATGTGTACTTTTTACATTTATATACGTTGTATCAGATTTTATAAGAATCAGAATTTTTAAACCTAATTGATTTTTTTTTTTATCTTTAACGCCAAGAAAATTACTTTCTTATAACCCCTTAAAATGGATTTTTTGCTGTGTGCTGCTGGGCGGAATAAACCACTGGCGCTAGAAACTGCTTAACACAATATAAGTGTACCTGCTCAGGGTCTAACTTGCTCACAAGGTCACAGGGGGGGTCCATGGCCATTTCACCAAAAAACCGAGAAAAAAAGCATTAGCTCCTGGCTTTTATTGCCTGGGAAAAAAATAAACCAAAAAAAAAAAATGTTGGCACCAATCTGCAGTAACAGATATTGCTTCATTGGCATCCAGGGTGGCCAAATCAATGAAAGACCATGTACTGATATTTTGACCCATGTACGTGGCTTAGGCTGAGTAGACACTGTACAATTTTTGTCCCAATCTACCATCATTTAGTGTATCGGTTGTCCGACAGTTTGTCCGAATGCAGACGAAGATAACGATCGGACACGGCCGATCGTGCGGTTCAGGACACTTAGATTGGACTATGCTGCAACCGGAGGAGGGGACATCATAGGAGCGGGTGAAGAGTGTGGCCATCTGGCGTTAATGTACTGTAATCTGAATTAGTCTTAAGGTTCGTACACATCGTGCGTTACACATGTGCAATTCTATTATCATGGGTTGCAATTTTAAACATCCCTATTCGGGTAAAAAATATACAATACGGAGATACTTCCATTGTAATACAGGTTTGCATACCTTCTAAAGTCCCTTGCTCACTTATTTATATGGGCAAAACCACTGGCCCTTTTAAGTGCAGATTGCAAAATCACAAAAGTGATATTGGAATAGCACAATCCAAGCAAGGAGAAGGTAGCTCTAAGGGAGAAATTCCACCCGTGGCTGCACATTTTGCTCCATGAAACATCAAGTATCTAACTTAGAGCAATGGTGATAGACCACGTACCTGTAGACAGTCGAGGAGGGACAGGAACAATAAACTCTTGCGAAGAGGAGCTATGTGGAGCCATAAGTTGGATGCGGTAGACAAAAGGTTTAAACATTAAACGTGGCCTTTCCGTGTTCTTACCAAAAGCTGATATATTACATTTCAAAAATTAATAATGTAATGAGTATGAGTATTCCTGTCCATATCTTGGTAACAGAGTTCTTAGATTTGGATTTGACTATATAGAAAATTACTACCCAGCACCAGTGCGATATACCCCTTGAGTGGGGAGAGGTGCCACTAAGCAGTTAATATGTTGATGTCACCATTAGCGATAAAACGGGCATGTCGTATTAAGCAGCCGGCAAGACAGGGATCATCTCTTTCGTTTGCGGCACATGAGAAGCCCCCAAAATTGGCTAAGGGGGCGAAAACGGTGCCCCCTCGCGGTCCCTATTTATAAGGTCACATATGACGTCTGACGTCTGACGAGATTGACCAAAGGAGAGTTGGTGCTATACCTTGCAACTGATACTTTTGGTACTAGTACCCTTCATAACTAGATCCTGTAACTATGTGTGATATATGTTCGTA
>JAACNH010009126.1:0-11693 GCA_019447015.1 Hymenochirus boettgeri
CTACATTTGAGGGTTTCCGAAATCAAAGGCTACATTCGAGGGTTACCGAAATGGAAGTCTACATTTGAGGGTTACCGAACAATACATTCGAGGGATACCGAAATCAATGGCTACATTCGAGGGTTACCGAAATGGAAGTCTACATTTGAGGGTTACCGAACAATACATTCGAGGGTTACTGAAATCAAAGGCTACATTCGAGGGTTACCAAAAGGGAAGTCTACATTTGAGGGTTACCGAACAATACATTCGAGAGTTACCGAAATCAAATGCTACATTCGAGGGCTACCGAAATGGAAGTCTACATTTGAGGGTTATCGAACAATACATTCGAGGGTTACCGAAATCGAAGGCTACATTCGAGGGTTACCAAAATGGAAGTCTAAATTTGAGGGTTACCGAACGATACATTCTAAGATTACTGAACGATAAATTCGAGGGTTACCAAAATTGAAGTATACATTCCAGGGTTACCAGAATCGAATGCTACATTGTCATTCTAGGGTTACCGAATGATAGCTTTGAAGATTACTGAACAAAACATTCAAGGATTACCAAATTCAAAGGATACATTCCAGGGTTTCCAAAATTAGAATTTTAGATTATTATCAAAAATAAGTCAGCGAGTTTGAAAAACCCCAAATAGTTCGTAGTTCATGAAGTTCTAAAGATCCATATGCGTGCAAACTATTAAAGTTTGGGTCGAACTCGGGTTCGGTTCTAGTCCATCTCTATTAACTGATCCATTCAGATGGATTGTTTAATGATGTCGGGGATCAGTCCTATTGTTCTCCTGCATTGTGTAAGTTCTCCAGATCGCTCTCCTCTCCATGTAATGCTGGAATGAATCACTGACGGTCGAAGAGACCACACGATTGGTGATAATTTCCCGCCAGTACTGGCAAAACCACACACAAATCGATTGAATGGGTTGCTTGGTTATTACCGAGCAGCCTGTATGTTTAGACATCTTTGGATATTCGTCTTTGGAACCACCAGAACATCTGTATATAGCTTTAAGCTCTGTATATGCGGTCAATGTATCCAAATACAATATACACGTGTGATCATCTCCCAAAATGGTTTCAGTTTAAAGAAGTTTGTAAAGAAAAGACTGTTAATCAAGCCGAAATATGATAAAGACTGATTCAGAGTCAGATGTTCCTGTTTCATATCAATGTGATGACAGATGCTCACTCACTGCTTCATATGATGAAAGACATAGCGGCAAAGTAAAGAGGGTACAGAAAGTGGGAAATGTAACAGCAGCTGCCATTCATTGCATTGTGTGGACCTGATATGTAAAGGTGTAAAAAGAGAAGAAAAGAGAAAGCTGGGAAGGAGGGATTGTTTGTTACATAAATCAATGTGGAATAAAATCCCTATGAATTTCTTCTGTCTGTTATTGGTTGAAATCTATCAGTGTAGGTTTTTTGGAATAAGGTACAGCGGAGGTCATTCAAACAAAACCCGCTTAGCCCCAAAACCCAAACTCACCAAAGACTGTGCAGCAGATACTGAACTTTACCACCTGTACCACCAGCTTCCAGTAACCCACTGCTATCAACTGTGATATTGTGTAGAGAAAAACGGGGCACCTGCAATTAATCAAAAGGTGAGGGCAGGGGACCTCTTCTTTCTTCCTTTTCTCTGCCTATATCCTCCTCTCTCGTCTCTCCTTGTAACCCTATTTCTAACTTCTTACTATATCTCCCTTATCCCTGTCCTTATTTTATATTTCAAATCTATCTAAATGTCCCTGTGCCCCCTTCCTCTCAGCCATGTGCCCCTTGGCACTAATGTGCAGGATTTCTGAAAGAGCAATTATACAGGGAAAATAACTCATCTTAATCTATAATTAAATATCTGTTAGTATCCAGTACTTGTTTTGTTCAGGCTATTCCCCCTCCCTCTTTTAACCACTCCCCTTCCATGTGAACAGCCCTTTTTTATGAGGGCAAGCATGCTCAGTAATCATTATGAGGCAGCACCTGGAGAGGGAGTTTCCCTGTCCAAACTATAAAAATAGATTACCGTATATACTTGCGTATAAGCCAAGGTAAAAATAGCCTGAAAACCGAACCTCGGCTTATACTCGGGTCACTTGCCTTAGTGTGAAATCCGGCTGCTGCTCGCTCTGCGTCAGGCGGGCATATGCAAAGCGAGCAACTGGATTGCGCACTGAAGTAAGTGGATTAAAGACTGCCCAGGCAAGTTAACACTGAACTGGGGGGGCTCTCAGGGGGTTGGGGGGGACAGTAGAGCCATACAGAAACCCCCAATTCCTTGCCACTTCAGATGTGTGGAAACAACTCCCTGTAACTAAAGCATGCTGGGAGTTGTAGTTTCCAAACTTCTGGAGTGACAAGGAATTGGGGGTAACTGTATGGGAATTCTGCTGTCCATATAAAGGGCAAATAAAGCCTCAAAACAATACGGAATCAGAAAGATGGTGGTATCTATTGTTGCCTTCTGGTTCTGTATTATTTTGAGGCTTTAGTTCCCTTTAGATTCCAGTTCATTTATTGGGACATCTCACAAAAATAATCCTTACTTATCTCCTATGTAAGTAATATGAAAGTATTTTTAAAGGGCATGTCCACCTATAATAGAATGCCTTCCCCCAGCCCCAACCGCTATAAAATAGTTTTAAGAAAGTACCCAGATCTTTACTTACCTTCCCTCTCTCTGCAAGCAGGGGGCGGGACCGGCAGCCACTTCCGTGATTGGCTGAGAGGCAGTTCTCGGGAAGCAGGGGGCAGGACCGGCAGCCACTTCCGTGATTGGCTGAGAGGCAGCCAATCACGAACGCGGCTGCCGGCTTCTCAGAATGCCGGAAAAGAGAGGGAAGGTAAGTAGAGTTCTGGGGACTTTCTTAAAATAACTTTTCAGCGGTTGGGGCTGGGGGAAGATATACTAATATATGGGCAATGGTTTTTATGGTAGGGGGAGGGATCGCAAAACGGGAGGGGGAGGGAGAGGGAGGGGGAGAAGGGCTGCAGTACGCATGCCAAACTTCTCCCGGAGGCGAGACTGGAGGCAGAGTCCTATATGGACTCTGCTATCCTCCTGGTGGGCAGTTTTTGGGACTTTGGGGGGGACTACAGGAGAACCATATGGAGCTGGGATGTGAGGTAAGGATTTTATTACACTACATGATGGGGCCATTACTGGGGGGGATTATAGTTTTGGGGGTGGACATGCCCTTTAATTATTGCTTATGGCCTTTTACTAAATACCAGTTTACAGAGAAAATTGTTTTTAGCTTTTTTTTTTCTACAGAAGATGCAAATTGCAAAACCTACAAAAAATTGTTGCTTTCAATTAGAATTTCTTTAATTCGTTTCAATCACAGCAGCAGGTTATTAATATTATTTGAACATTGTTCAGAACAAACATTCATTTCTTGCTTTCAATTAATATCACACATCAAGTGAAGTAGATAATGATGTCCCCGTAGACGCGTTTCGGAGGGGGGTGAGTAGAGGATGCGCGAAGAATTTTGTTTCAAAACTGCAAACTCACCATATGCTGCAAAGCAATAAGAAGAAATTGGAACTGTCTGGAGATTAATTTAAACTTGTGTCTTTACAGTAGAATAGTAAGAAAATAAAGTATCTGCAACATGTTATTGTTATATTTTATTTACAGTTTTGAAGGATTTGTTTACTAAGCATTACTATCTTATCAGTATGGCTATCAAAACCATTCTTTCTTCTAATTATTTTAGAAGACATGCCAGTTGCTGGTCACCGTATGTGCATATATAATACATAACATATGTACATAGGGCAGCTTGTGGCCAAGGTGAAACACGTTGAATTTGCAATCATTTTTATAAACTCAGTGCGTTTTACCTTGACCACAAACTGTCCTCAGATTAAAATTTATAAACAGTATTTATCTGTCATCATTTGTAATCTGTGCTTACTTATGAAATCAATTGGTTAGGGACTTCTCTATATCATCAGTCTGACATGGGTCATTCAAATTGATAATGTACCCTCTACAGTAGATTATAAGGGTATTAGAAGTCACTGATGAGTTCCATGACCATATAAAGCATGAGGCTGCTGGCATTTTAATTTGAAATCTAACAAGCGGTCATACAGCACTCGCAGCGTCTTGTTTCTGGCCAATGGGTCACTCCCCCAATTCTAACATCCTCCTTGTCCCCTTCACAGTGATAGCGAACTGTGGTTATGTATGGTAATGAAAACACCATTCCACTCCAATAGAGGTGCATTATTCACAATATATTATATGTTTCTAAATATGAACATTAAATAAGGTTACACAGTTTATGACATAATAAGGCAATGCCGATATTTTATGATAATATTTTAGTGAGAGAATTGTAGATCGCATACTATTGTAGATTTACAATACATTTACGAAAGCAATTGTTATAGCGATCATTCTAACTATGCCCTATAATGAACTATTGATCTTTAGGTTTATCTTTTCTTAGTAGGGATGAAGTCTAATTCGACCCCAGTTCTGATTCGGAACTGATTGACGGGACTCTAGGATTTTTTGAATTGCTAAACATTTTCCGGATTATTAATAATTATCTAATTTTCGGTAATTTTTGATAATTTGAGAATTACCAATGTTCGGAAATTCGATTTTCAGAAATTATTGAATATGTGAGCCTTCAAATTCATCGAATATCTGATGCAGAAACACAAAAATAGCTTTCGGCAGTTCCGTTCATCTCTATTGCTTAGACGTGTTGTAAAATCGTGGCCAATAATTGGGCCCTGAATACCTGATCGACAAACTACTAAAGTGTTTCTTGGTCAGTAACTGGTCGATTAAGAATATCGGGCTGTGTATGCCTAGTCTAATTTACCCTTTGTTGCTTACTGTCCAGAGACTATATGTGATGGTGTGTGCACTGACGCCATATTACTATATTACCTTACAGTTTCATATATTCATTCTAAAAGCTACAGTACATGATAACTACAATCTGACTGCTTTTAATCGCAGCTGGAGAATTTGTGGGCTATACCTTTTAATGTTTTCCTGAAATGTTAAATAAAATGAATAATTATTGGAAATATAACATGAGTTGGCAGGCAATTAATTATTGGAAATATAACAATGAGTTGGCAGGCTTGGGCAGATTGTTGGAACAGTGAATGGAATGTTGCTACTTCCAGTGTTCTCTGTATTGTGTTCAGCAAATCGTACTATTCCGTTAGATACAATGTTGCTGCCTCATCAGCCATGCAATGGGGTAGAAAGCAACTGCTATTCTAATAATTTTATGGCACTTAAGGCTGTGAGAATTGAAATTGTGTTCAATGTACAATTTGAAAGTCTATTATAATAGATCAATACAAATAATGTGTAAGTTAAAATGTGTCCTTCATTGCAAAACTCAAGTCTTGTTTGTCTTGATATGTGGATTATTATTATTATTATTAGGTTTGCTGCAGTCATTTGACATTTGTGGAAGCACAGTTCACTTTAAAGGCCCCATACACATGGGACTACAGTTACATATAAGCAATATGCAGCGTCAGCCACATTAACTACACTGACCAGCCTCCTTTAAAGGGCATCTATACCTAAAAATAGGTTATTTTAAATTGACCATAACTGGAAACTATAATTCTTCCCAACCACCACTGTATCATTTTTTTGTTCATCTGCCCCCTATTTCTTTAGATATCAATCTAAAACTTCTTATATTTCAGCTGTCAATCAAGTTCCTTGCTCTCAAAAACTATTCTTCTGTGAGTTGTTTTACTGTAGCTGGAATGGTGACAGAGATTTGACAGTTGAAATGCTGTATGCTGTGTGCAGGCTTGACAGTTGGTTTGTGGGAAAAAAGTCAGGTCGGATGGAAGTGGGAGTGGTTAAAAGAGGGAGGGGGGATACTGCTCCTAAACAAAATGTGTGCTGGATTGAAGGCACGCAGCAACACACACAAATCAGAATAAGTGATACTTACATGTATTCAATTATAGATTAAGATGAGATAAAGTAATTTTTTTCTGTATAGTGTCCCTTTAAATGATTCAAAACGGCAAGAAAGTAATAGGGCCGCTCCAGTCCCAGTTTCCTCCCAAGGTGGCCGGACCTATGAGGGCTTGTGTGTTGTCCCAAACAAACATAGGCTACATCGAATTTGGCATGCTTGAAACGCGCCAGGCAACGATGGTCTGTTTCATTGGTTTTAGATGGGAAAGTGCAGACTTATTTTGTTTTATATCCCTTAAATGATTAACCAATTAACAAAAAATTCAAAAGAGACAAAAAATAAACACATTTTATACCCCCCCTCCCAATTATCGAATTGTTCTACTGTGAAACTTATCGACACAGGAAGATCAATAAATTTATAAATTAGTAACGTTTGTAGCACTAATTTCGTTTCCATTTGCAGCTGGCTAATTCCACTTCGTATTATTTCTCTTGGAGAAATGAGTTTTCATTAGGAAGCTGATTGCAATAAGATCTAACAAGAGGTTCATGCCATAGAACATGTTCGGAGATTATTGGTAGAGGTGCTAGCGAATGCGCTAGAGAGTAAAATTACAGTTCTCAAGTTAGAGAACTATTAATTATATTAGATGTGTTAACAGGGGAAAGTGGCTAATACCATCACAAGGGCTTTGGCATGATAGATGAAGGCAGCACGACTAGGAAATACCATTGGAGGTTAAAAGTCACGGAGGAAAGTTGAGAATTTTTAATTAAAAAGGAGAAGATCTGATTCTGAGTATAATGGTAATTATAGTGTGAGCGCTTGGTGCCCTACAAGAATGGAAAATATTACATCACGCTGTGATTTCTTTGCAAGCAATTGCGATCATCTTTAATTCTCTTCCACTTCAGCTTTATTCAATCACACTCAAACTCTTCAGCAGATCACTTTCAGATGAATCTTTTAAACTGATTATTCTTCTAGTATTATCAGATTCTATCCCAAGGGCATATAGTTAGCCACGGGATACAGGGACACCGAAACATCTGGTAAAAATGAGCACGAGTACAGTACAATGCCGTCAAAGAATAACAAATTATCTATCCATCCATCCATATATCCATATATCCATCCATCCATCCATCCATCCATCCATCCATCTATCCATCTACAGTATCTCTATATCTATAATCTATCTTGTCTATCTATGTATCTATCTATGTATCTTTCTTTCATCTATTTATCTATCTATCTATCATCTATCTATCTATCTATCTATCTATCTACAGTATCTCTGTATCTATGTATCTATCATCTATCTTGTCTATCTATCTATCTATCTATCTATCTATCTATCTATCTATCTATCTATCTATCTATTTATCTATCTATCTATCTATCTATCTACAGTATCTCTATATATATGTATCTATCATCTATCTTGTCTATCTATCTATCTATCTATCTATCTATCTATCTATCTATCTATCTATCTATCTATCTATCTATCTACAGTATCTCTATATCTATGTATCTATCATCTATCTTGTCTATCTATCTTGTCTATCTATCTATCTATCTATCTATCTATCTATCTATCTATCTATCTATCTATCTATCTATCTATCTATCTATCTATATAACTAACATAGGGTATGGTGTGCACTCTACCTTCAGGTGCTTCATATGCCTGGGTGCTGCTGTGATTCATAAACATCCAACCATGAGATAAACTGCAGAGCACTCACAGGACTTGTGCAAAAGTTCAATTTTATTCCATGTGCAACAAAAACAGATAGCGACGTTTCGGTCTGTCTCTTAGACCTTTCTCAAGCTATAGTTCTGCCAGTGCAACAACTCAACACATATAACCTTAACCCCTCCCCTCTGATTGTGACCTCACTGATTCCTAATACAAAACAGCCATCTTAACCATTCATAATTACTATAAAGTGCTAAGTGCAATAATTTATACGTCACCCTAGCTAAAAACAAACAAAATAGCTAGAAAAATCAAGTGCCTGCTACAGAATAAACATAGTTATAAAGTGCAGATTACTGTGGCCATACATATATAATATAATGTATATAAAGTGCATATTAATGTGGCCATAAATATATAATATATAAAGTGCATATTAATGTGGACATAATAAAAACAGTAAATGGCTAAAAGCATTCAAATTCAAACACCTTACAATACTGTCCAGGAGTGCAGTTACTACCTATAAAGGAAAAAACTATAGTAAATAGCATATCAACATATGTATAATCCAGGATAATTACATCAGAGCAGACACCATTCTACTACATAAGGCACAAGATACAATATAACATGAGTGAAACTCTTCCAAAGATAATCAGGCTCTACAGTTAAGGAAACATTTAAAGAAACTATCTATCTATCTATCTATCTATCTATCTATCTATCTATCTATCTACAGTATCTCTATATATATATATATATGTATCTATCATCTATCTTGTCTATCTAACTATCTATCTATCTAACTATCTAACTATCTATCTATCTATCTCTATCTATCTATCAAAACAGAATAATTACCAGTATCAGGCGAGATTAGATGGGTACCTGTGTAAAGCTCCACGCTCGGCCCATTCCACTCTAGACCAACTCCAATCAGGAACAACAATCCACGTCCATGGTCAATAATGGAGGCAACAAGCAGGGAGGCGTAGAATAAAAAGGCCTTTATTAGAAGTGCATTGGCATACAGAACACCCCACCCGGGGGGTTACTGCTTTACGTGTTTTGTGGTGGCTTCTGATGAAGTGGGGTATCTAAGTACCTTTGAATTGATACACAAAGCAAATCATAGAACTAAATAAAAGTTCACACATTGTGACCCAAATCCTGATATAAACCAATCAAATTGAGTTTTATGGTTTAAGTTTTGTCCCAATAAAACCATGTAACTGAGTTTCAGTCAGTTTTCTCCCATCGACTTGCAATGGGCAAATTCAGCAAAGTCAAGAAGCTCCATCAATATGTTCATCTCTAGTTGAAGTTTCCATGTTTGTTTTTTTAGAAAATGATGAAGTCCAAGTTACTGGTTGTGTTTATGTGAAACGATATCTGGACCTTTTAGTTAATTTTCATAACCAAATATAACTATAACCTTTCTTTCTAAGATTGATGCATTCCTTCTCCAACTGTGTGGGTTATGACTCTAATTTATTACGTTCCATTATGTTAATAACATGTTAGCTGTACCATTAATGGGTTATAATAGAATGTCCCCAGTGTTCTAAATCCCTTCGCACTGTTTAAACACACTCAGTGTAGGTCTAGCTGGAATACATTAAAAAGTCCTTATATGTGCACGTAGCTATTCAATATCATCCATGTAAACTCAACTGTAATTAGGAAGAAATAAATCCCTCTCCATTCAGCAATAATATTATTACAGTAATGTTGGCCATACAACTATAAGGCTGGGTACACACAAAGAGACTATTTGTCCCAAACGAGCCCTCAGCCGGGACAAATGTCCATCGGTCGTGTCAAATTCGGCCGCAGCCGAAAGTGCGAACGATCGATCCCGCGGTCCCATAGGGAACCGTATGATCCACCAGAATTTACCATTTACCGTTTATCTGTTCCAGCCAAACGATCGATCAGCATTTATTTTTGGCTGACCGACCAGCCGAAAATATCTGCTGGTGTGTACCCAGCCTAAGACTATAGCGACCTCCCATCAGTTTTACCTCCTGGGATTCCTGAAATGTTTCATGCCATGGCCCATTCATTCAAATATCAACTGCAAAATGATTGGACCAGATGCTTGTCTTAATGTAGGAACACAATAACCATAATGCTAGCTATCCCAGGATTCCCACGGCATTAGGACATTCGATTGCCAATCAAATGGGTCAGGATGGAAAAAATCACAAGCTAAATCCACTTTGAGGTAAGTGTGTAAGTAAGATAGATTTGATTTTAAAATTTAAATATTTAAAGGGAATGTTCACTCTTAAAACAAAAAATTGGTCAATTGTCAGTCACCTGCTCCCAACCCCAACTGATATATTTTACACTTTATTACCTGAATTACTAATCAGATATTTCCTGATAATTATTGTCCTCATTCTGGCAGAGTAATATGGCTCCTCTCTCCATTCAGTCAATCAAGGCTGTGACTGCTGACATCACAACCAATGACTGACTGCTATTTCACCTGCAGCCTCCTCTGCATATTCTCAAGCTTAAAAAAGCTCAGAGGGAGGAGGCAGATACCTTTGCCAGAAAGGAACAGAAATTATCATTAAATATCTGGTTACAATTGCATTTAATAAACTGGAGAAAGTAACCATTTTTGTGTTTTAAGGGTGGACATGCCCTTTAAATGCTGAGTTTGTAGTCTATGGCAAGCATCGGGCATGTTTTTCTTACAATGTACCACGAAACCTTTTATCATCATCTGTGTATTGCCCGTGTTTAGATCCTAATAAATCCCTCATCTAAAGGATTAACAAATGCATCCAGTCTCTCGCAGTGATTTGTGGGAAAGAGCAAAAAACCTGAAACAGTAAGGCAATTTTTTGTGCCGATGTTCAGTGTATTGGTGGATCAGAATGAAAAATTGGGACCAACCGATCCCCATACCGCGTATGCGTATGATCGTACTGCGTATGCCCGCACGACCAACTGATCCCCATACCGCGTATGCGTATGATCGTACTGCGTATGGCTGCAGGACCAACCGATCCCCATACCGCGTATGGGGATCGGTCGGGTATGTGTATGCGGTTCCCACAGCATGTGTGCCCACAGTACACATGCTGTACAAATGGCATGTGTATGGCCACCTTTTTTGTAGTAACCCACTAAAATGCCAAAATCTGATTGATTACTAAAAATGAATAGCACGGGCATTGCATCAGCCCTTTTGTATTCTGTTGACAGCATCTTTTGAAGAAGTTAGAATATGTGTTGGTGGTGTTTGAGGTTGAAAGGGAACCTGGTACAAAGAGCGAATACAATCTGTCATTTGATTTTACAATGATAAGGATGGCCGCCCTCTGGAAATGTAATTCTGCAATACATGTCTTTTTGTGCGAGCCAAAGAAAAGAACAGGCAATCATAGTAAGATAGAGATTAAAATGGCACACTGCTGAACACTGCCCACTTCCCAAGCACACCGTCCGGACTATGAAAAGTCCAGTCGTTTTCAAAATGAGACCTGAACAAAAGTGATTGTTACTTGGTAATTGGAAAAAAAGGATTGAGAGTCTGAAGATAAATCATGCAAGATGACGAGAGTCGGACGAGACCGGAAGTCAGAAGGTCCTTGAGTAAAATGGGAACTGGAAGGGGAGATGTTGTTGCTCTTGGTTAATTAAACCTGCGTTGACGTGACTAAGTTTCTGCCTCAGCACATGATAATTGATATAAGGTCTCTGCTTAGCCCCCGACCTACTACATTATGGCAAACTTGTTGAACAATTTTAGAAGGCAGATACATCTGCAATAACCATTCATTTAAACAGTCACTGTTTTTTATATATATTACCATTTTTATCTAGCTATAAGGCTGGGTACACACCAGCCAATATTTTTCGGCCGAATAAATTCGACCGAATTTGCCGCAATTTGTCCCGGCCAAGTGTTCGCTCGAAACAAATTGTCCCTCCATGTGTACCCAGCCTAAGGCCTGGTATACATGGTGCAATTTTGTAACTATTTTCAGACTGACAAACTACTGATCAATAACCTGCATTTTGGCAGGA
>JAACNH010009127.1:0-11691 GCA_019447015.1 Hymenochirus boettgeri
TCTAAAGCTAACCTAACTAGTCTAACCTAACAAACTATCTAAAGCTAACCTAACTAGTCTGACCTAACAAACTATCTAAGCTAACCTAACTAGTCTGACCTAACAAACTCTATCCAAAGCTTACCTTACTAGTCTAACCTAACAAACTATCTAAAGCTAACCTAACTTGTCTAACCTATCAAACTCTATCTAAAGCTAACCTAACTAGTCTGACCCAACAAACTATCTAAAGCTAACCTAACTAGTCTGACCTAACAAACTCTATCTAAAGCTAACCTAACTAGTCTAACCTAACAAACTCTATCTAAAGCTAACCTAACTAGTCTAACCTAACAAATTGTTATCTAAAGCTAACCTAACTAGTCTAACCTAACAAACTCTATCTAAAGCTAACAAAACTAGTCTAACTTAACAAACTCTATCTAAAGCTAACCTAACTAGTCTGACCTAAGAAACTATTTAAAGCTAACCTAACTAGTCTGACCTAACAAACTCTATCTAAAGCTTACCTAACTAGTCTAACCTAACAAACTATCTAAACTAACCTAACTAGTCTAACCTATCAAACTCTATCTAAAGCTAACCTAACTAGTCTGACCTAACAAACTATCTAAAGCTAACCTAACTAGTCTGACCTAACAATCTCTATCTAAAGCTAACCTAACTAGTCTAACCTAACAAACTCTATCTAAAGCTAACCTAACTAGTCTAACCTAACAAACTCTATCTAAAGCTAACCTAACCATAGGAAATGTATTTTAGCAATATCCAACACATCCTTTGTGAAAGAAAAATATTTAAAAAATATCTGCAGCAAAGTGCATGTTTGGTAGAGCAATCTGGTAAAATCTGTAGTAGCACAATCTGATAAAATCTGTAGTAACCTTCATATACGGTATTTAGGCAAATTTATTAGGAGTCATTTAGTTCAATCTTTTGGTCAAAACCTTTCAATACCATGAAACAAAACTAAATTAGAAACAGTGATCTAATCCTTTAAACTGTCATTTCAGACACAGCTCCCATTACAACTCTCCACATAAACATATTTTCCCTGCAGCTTAGACCACTGATAATTAACCTATTTGAAAGCTGCACTAGAACAATCATTAATTCAGACTGCCATGTGATGGGTAAAATCCCCCAAATAATCCAAAGTAAAAAAAAAATCTATCCCTGTCATTAAAAGACAACTATAAAAGAAAAATGTTCATGTCTTAAAATCCATTATGCCCCATCAGCTTAGTAACACACACAGACGTGTGTGCATTATTAAACAGCTTGGATATTATTATTAGACATTATATAGATTAAATTATATGTATATATACAATTCATACCAGACAGTTTCCCTCTGGTTAATGTTGGACATTGTTTTCCTCTGGCTCCTGTGGGCGGTTGTTATCCTCTGGCTGCTGTCAGCGGTTGTGTCCTTTGGCTGCCCACTAGGTGGGCCTTGCAGACTAGAAGGGCCCAGCACACAAGGAGGGTTCTGGAGACTAAGAGGGCCCAGCAGACCAGGAGGGCCCTGTAGATAAGGAAGACCCTGTAGACCAGGGGAGGCCTGGACACCAGGGGTTGCTGCAGACAAGGAGGATCCTTCAGACCAGGGGGGCTGGAGATCAAGAGGACCCTGCAGACCAGGGAAGGGCATGCAAACCAGGATGGCCCGGGAAATCAGAAGGGCCCTGCAGACCAGAGGGAGACATGCAGACTAGGAGGGCCCTGCAGGCCAGAGGAAGGAAGGCAGACTAGGAGGGCCCTGGAGACCAGGGGGGCATACATACCAGGAGAACCCTGGAGACCAGCCATCCCTGCAGACCAGTGGGGGGCTGTAAATCAGGAGGGCCCTGCAGACCAGGGGGCCCTGGAAACCAGGAGGACCCTGCAGACCAAGGGGCCCCTGGAAACCAGGAGGGCCCCTGCAGACCAGGACCTTAGTGCTGACACAGGGAAGGCAGCGTGTCAGCACTAAGCAGCAGCGCTGTGGGAGTAAGGAAGACTAATTAGGTGAGAATTCGGCCAGTCATTTGGGAAGCTGCTCACCTGCTGCGCTGATCTCTGGTAGGCTCCGGTACTGCCTGCCCCCAACACAGACCACGGGGCCCCAGCCCCAAGCATTGGGCACGTAAGTGACGTCACTTGCGCAGAGCATAATACTATCCAATCGGAAGAGCAGCAGGCGGCAAGTTAAAAAATAATCACTTGGGATTGGTTCCGAACTTCCAGCCGACCCCTGATTTCTACAGGATTTCCAGACTACTACAGCTGCTGTGATTTGGATTCCGAGACTCCCGACCGACACAGACGCTCACGGCTCTTAAGGTTTTTTTTACTTGGGGTGCCCGGGTGCCACCATGAGCAAATTTTTCTAGTTGCTTCATGGTAGGAGCGGCGCTGCATCACCTTCTGATTGCTCCATGCCTTGCAATCACAGAAAACTTGTAACAAAACAGAAAAAGAAGGGGACTCCACACAGCACTATAGCTCAAGTGCTAATTTATTGTGCAACATGTTTTGAACTTATCCAAAGTTTTTTCTCAAAGCAATTTAACAAACATTCGTGTTTTAAATACCCAACCCAATCAAAAAGAAGTCCATCCCCTCCAAAGTGATACGTAATTCAAAATCCAATCCAGTCAGTGGGTTAGTACCCTGGTTGTACCCAGGTAGATGCCTGGCAGCCAAGCACAGTGCTCTGATCGCTAAGAAGGGTTTATTATTATTTCAGAGAGGATCCCCATCCCACTGATACTGTTCAGCAGCCCATTTGGTTGGTGAGATCTATATGTATTGTGTGTTCACTGCTGTTATATGTTTATACACTTATTTTATATTATGCATACCTAGTTATTCTACATATTCTCTTCCATTTTAAAAAAAAGTTAGATTTATACCCCTTGCTATTCCCTGCTTTTGACATTAGTGAGCTGACATTTTAGCTTCTGTAACTGTCCTTCTTCTTCCCAGAAAGCACACTAATGTGTAATGTTCCAAACAGTGATTTCTACTAATTGGCTGTTGGATGGGTCAAAGATGCTTAGATCTCTACTGAGCAACTGAATCAACCCAGGCACTGGGTCAAATGCAAGACCATAACGGTCTTTATCAGGGGTCCTGCAAATAGGAAGTTTGTATTTTGGAAGCATTTATTTATACACAGACAAAATGCTGAGAGGGCAGGTTAAGGTCATGAGAATGGAAACATATTGCTAATTTTTATTAAAAGTATATGCATTGAACTTCCCCTTCTACCCCTTTTCTAGTTCTACAAATTTTGGCTTAAAAGTGAGTGTTTGCATGTACTGCAAGTTTTAAAACCTGCAATCAAGACTGATTTGGTCTGCTTACAGCTGCAATTGAGAGGCAGGTATTGAGTGTTGATTGCACATCCCTTTAAAGGGCATGTCCACCCCCAAAACTATAATCCCCCCCACTACTGGCCCCATTCTGTAGTATATAAAAAGCCTTACCTTACATCCCAGATCCAAATGGTTCTCCTGTAATCCCTCCCCAAAGTCACAAAAACTGTCCACCAGGAGTACTGCAGAGTCCATATAGGACTCTGTTTCCACTCTGGGAGAATTTTGCCATGCGCAGAAGAGCCCTCCCTCTCCCTCCCTATTGGCTCCCAATTTGGTCTCCCTCCCCCTAGCATTAAACCCCTTTCCCATAATATAGATATTGGTCCCCCAGCCTCAACTGCATTACTATTAGAGCAAGAAAGTCCCCCAATCTTTACTTTTACCTTACCTCTCTCCTTTGCCGTTCTACACTACCGTCAGCCGCATCCGTGATTGGCTGCCGGTCCCGCCCCCTGCTTGCAGTTCTATGCAAGCAGAGGGCCGGGATTGTGCGGCGAAGGAGATAAGTAAGGTAAGTAAAGATGGTGTTATAATAAATATACATACAATAAGTACAACAGTTATAGAAAATAAAAAGGATAAAAATATTCACACACCCTACTCACTAGAAGAAGTCCTGTATCCTGGGGCAGGAAGAAACATTGGGTCCATACACACGTTTTTAGCATGTCCCCTAAGTATGAACAAAATTATAGGGGATACAATGATTTTTAAACCATTTGCTGAACCACTCCCTCCTGGTTATTGCATGAGGTGGGAGTGTCTAGTCGTAAATGTCCAAATTTACGACTAGCCAAAAGCACTCATTCCCCCTCAGTTAGGCAGATTCCATATAAATGTAGATATATACATTGTATTGGGATATTGACCACATATTCCTCTCCTGTATTAATTATCAATTCCTCCAATACCAAACATGACCTGTGTGTTATCCATATCTCCCAAGATATTAATAACTCGCCTTGGCAAGGGAATAAGGGCTCCATGTTGGGTATCATTTTGAGGGGTCTTACTTTCCATTCACAGATGTAATATTGGTTTCTGTGTTACACATTCCAATACCGAAATATATTTATTTTACCTGTATGACTGTCCTTAAAATGACCTCTTAGTACCCACCAGACCCCTAGCTGAAGTGAATTCCAGATACACAGTTCGGCCCCACATTGTCTGGAAAAGGAGATCTGGTTCCATGCTTCACTAATTGTAATATAAACAATAGGACTGTTCCAGGGTCCAGGGTGGAATGGTATTTTTATTGGTCCTTTGCAAGAACTAATACCACTAGTTAACCCATTCTTACCAAGTCACTACACACTTTCCTGACACCATGTTTTTACTGTTTGCACTAGCATAGATATTATGATATATGGGGCCCAGGAATGTGCATTAATCATCTCTTTTCTTGTTTGTGCAAACATGGGGGTTTTTAGTTACAATTTTATGCATAAAAGTGAAAAGCCTTCCAACCACGTCAAGGAAACCCCAGTATGGAAGGTCCTAACAGTTGTTACTAAAAAAACCCATTGCTTTGCACTAGCATAGATATTATGATATATGGGGCCCAGGAATGTGCATTGATCATCTCTTTTCTTGTTTGTTCTAATGTTTTGGTCAGATCAGTAGCACTTCCACTATTTGTTATAAAGTAATTTTGCCACAGGAGTGCTCCCACAGCCGCACTTACATATAAAAACATTTTTTATTTCAAATTTGAATTATTATAACACAATCAAATTTACTGTAAAACAAAATGTAGAAAATTTATCCAACAAGCTTGGGAGAATTGTCAGATATAGACCTACTGTAAAAGGAGTTCAATGGTGAAAAAATATATAATTTTAGCAATTTAGGCTTTTGTAGCCAATACTATTTAGATTTACCAAGAGCTGTAGCCCTGTTATTCCAGTTTAAATAATTAAAAAAAAGAATTATATTATACATAGTATTTTCATACCTTTCTGAAAATATAAATATTACAAAAGTAAAAAAAAATAAAAATAAAGGGGATGAGCCCAGCCGGCACTATGACTAAGCTGCTGTGAGGAGCAAAATGCATCAGGGGACTCGTGTGTTTGTTGTTTTGAAGCACCTCACCTCCTGTCCATGTTATATTGAGCCACAAGTGAACCTTAACTTGTTGGCCCCGCATGGTTCGCACCTCTGTCCAGCATTGCAGTCGCTAGCACGCTTAACAGTCTCTTTGGTGGAATACTAGTGTGCTATATTTTTAAATTCATCCAGCAGTAGCTTCTTCTATTTCATTTAGTAGTAGGGCCACCAGACTAGTCTCTCTACTTTTTAGACTAGGAGGGCACCAAGTGCCTAGGGCTACCTGTAACAGTATTAGGGCTAGTGTGGAGAGACTGCTCCCACCCTCTTGAGGGATAATTAGTTACTTTTTTTGCCTTATTTTTACTATTTGATTCACTTTTGACTGCTGTGATGGGCTTTTTAACATTTGTATGTAATTTGAATGCATATTTATTAAAAGCTATGTTTTAATCACCCCTAATTTTTGCCAGTTGCACTCCATATTGACTTGCTGTATGCACTTTATAAGGGGGTCTCTTTCTCCTTTTGTCTTTTCTTTATATAATATAAATATTTCATTAGCTAGGCCCTGCTGTAATCAGCAGTAAGCTGCCATTCTAGGTTCTGCAATGATTCTTCTTCCCAGGATGCTCACTTGGAATGCTCTTAACAGTAATTTTGTAAACTGGTTTGCTGTTGTATGGGTCAAATGTGTTCAGATCTCTACTGAGACTATTTTATTTTTGCACAGAGATATAAGTGGATGGGCAGATTAAGGTTAGTGTAATGAAAACAATACTGTTTTTATTCTTGAAATCAATTGTATTTGAGCTGAACTTCCACAAAGGCGCAATGACCCATTTACAAAGGGTTAACATAAAAAGGCAATTGAGGCAGCTTCATTGGTTTTACAAGTCTTCTGCCAGTAAGTAGCTGCTATAAATGTCACACAGGGGTAAGACCTGATTAAAATGTAGCCAGAGATGCAAGCACAATATTAATATATAAGTATTCAAACAAATTAGTTAACTACCCAGGGGTTAAGATATAGGGGTCTAGGTCATCACCCTGGGTACTATTCAAGTTTAGAACAGGTAAAAGTTGGAAAGTTTGTTCCTAGGCAAAGATATTAAGCAGAAGTGGACTGCTTTTAAAGGGATATTAAACCATTACATTTCTAAATTTATACCTTTGGGGAACAAGTGTAAAAAAATTAGGTCCTCTCATGTTTGGCTTAATGCCCAGGTAAAAAGGGAAATGGAAAAAAAAGAAAAAGGCTTTTACATTTTGAAATTGAAGTTTTTTATTGAACCTATTAGTTTCTTTATGCTTTCATTTATGGAGCATTTTTCTTGTGCTGCCATTTGTATAATCCCCCCACTGTATAACTGTTTTATGGGCTGCCCATAATATGGATTGTAAGGTTTCTGCTGTGTTATTTTCTTAAAAATAGTCTTCGCCACCTCTTTGGTTATATGCTCTATTGCCAACAGTGCCTCATTTAGTCTCCAATGGGGTGAGGGTCGGGCACTTTATCTTTGAATTGTAGTGACATGAAGGCATGATCTAGCCATGAGATCTCAGAGATATATGGCGTTTGCATTTGTGTCACTAATTGTGAATATTTGGTGGAGTGGTGAGTAGAAGGTATACTTCTACAGATATATTCCAATGTGGTGTGTTGTTGTAGGAGGTTGTGGGTTTGATTTAAGAACCCACTTTTATGTTATTTCAATATCTCGATATATTCAATAATATGAATCCTTATTTGACAGTTTTAACTATAGAGGGAGTTGGGGGCGGGGGGGTTTACATCACAGAGTCAGTGATAATTTTAAGTGAGCAGTACTTATTTCTTATATTCATAAACATGTTGATTAAAGATATAGATAGTTGTTGACAATTGTACCCAATGACATATATATAGTCCTTACACCTACAGGTGTGTTAACAAGGTTTAAAGGGACACTAAACTGAATGACTTGCCTTTATCCTTTGCTATGGGAAGGTAAGCAGCACTGGGAGCTGTAATCACTACTTGAATCAAGTAAGATTTTCTTTTAGCTGTAGGAGTTTGAATGTGTGTAACACAGCTAGCAGCTAACTGAAGAATTGGGTTTATCTGCACAGACACAGAGCATGGTAATGATTATTACATTTTTCTAATGCTGAATCAATAAGCCATACAGAGAAATAAGCTTTACTTTTATAGAATGGATAGTTTTACATGTAGTGTGCCAGGGAGAGGGGATGGGTGATTGATAGTTCTTTACTGACTAGCTTTCCCCCACCGCCCTTTAAAAAGTAAAACTCCCAAAGCTAAAAAAAACAAGGGATAGGAAGGTCAGAGAAGGGAAAAAAAGCAGATTTAAGATTGGTGGTAATTAATCCTAATTACTGTGTGATTAGTTAAAAAATCACACAGTAATACATGTCTAAGTATTTACGTGCCTATCTGGGGGAAAATGGGTGGTGGGTTAACAAAGCTTTACATTGTTTTGTGCAATGGTATACGGTACCTGTGATGTCTTTCCTTAAGTTCCTCTGGTCTCAAGAATTAAATTTACATTTCTCTTTTCAGTTTGGGGAAGTCATAAGCCCCATTTATTGAATATAGACTAATGAGTTTGTCTAAATAATAAACATAGATAGAGTTAAGCTAGGTACACACACTAGCGATAAAGCCCCGATACCGTGTGTAGAGGTTTTCCCAAAACAGCGTGTGGCCGCCAAACGTTCCTTTAGGCCGAGCAGTCATTCGGGAAAAAACGAAAATTTCCCTCTGCTGTGCTAGACTCCCTTTAGAGTAGTCTGCTGCCGCCAAGGGAAACACACAGTCCCGAGCGTTCTCCTATAGGGATGCAGATCTTTGAAAGATGGCAGACAGGATCTTGCAGGTCCTGTCTGTCATCTTTCAAAAATCTGTAGTGTGTGTACCCAGCTTTAAACTTATGGTTTCCTATAGGTCTTTGTGGTCATTAGGGATCCATGATGTCAATCTATTTGAATTTGCTTTGTTGCTTCATGTTACCTTTAACCATTATCCTGGTCTAGGGGGCTCTATGGTGCTGTTCGATTTTGTTTTGTTTTCCCTTATCTTTGTCTCTTTAGGGGTGTAGGATCTGAAAGCTTTATTGGAGATTACTTTTCTCCTGTAGGTTTCGGAGAGTATGAAGGGTCTGGTAATTGTATCCCTGTTATTTGCAGTAGGTCTGTTACCTTGTCTGGATGGGAGATTGAAATTTGTTTTCAATTTTTTAGTGTTGAAAATTTAAAGGGAAAGCCCCATCTGTAACGGGTTTCATGTTTTAGCAGTGTATCCAACAGGAGCCTGAATTCCCTTCATTGATCCCTCAAAAGTAATATTTTCCAGGTTTCTAGCCGTTACCATTATTTTCTCTTTTATGTGAAAATAGTGAGGTTCACATACTATGTTTGTCCCTTCTTGCTGGTTTGGGTTGAAGAGCCCTATGTGCCCTGTCCATTTGGAAGTTGGTAGTCGGCTCACCTGGCAACATATGCGCAAATAGGTTTGTTAAAAATTTCTCCACTTCGGTCACTTCTTCAGAGATGCCTCTCAGTCTGATGTTCCCCCTCCTCGCTTTGTTTTTGGCGTCCTCTTGATTATCCTACAGGAAGAAGCCATCATGTCTCATCATGATGGATTGGATTAATATATAGGTCTTTCAGATCCTGTCTGGTGGAAGGTAGTTGTTTGGATGAGTCTCTGTTATCTGGCCCGTCGCCGTCTTGGCTGCTTCGTGGCTGGTCGGCCTTCCAAGTTGTCCTTTGGAACTGGCACCTTTTTTGGACCCTTGCTCGTAATAGTTGGCAGCTTTTATGTAAGTCTTTTTAGTGAGTTTTTAAGTCCTTATATTGCTTAATTTGGGGTTGCCCGCGGGAGCACTTGTACCAAATGTCTGTTCTCATCCCTGGTCAGACTCCTCCCTCCATACCTCTCTTTATAGAAGACAATATCTTACTGGCTCTAGCTGTTGCTGCCTGGCACTGCTTGCTACCTTTAAGTTTCTTATCCAACAAAACTCCAAAAGCCTTTTCCAACAGGGATTCACTTAACACAGAGCCATTTACAATATAGGCAGCACAAGGATTTTTAAGTCCAAAATGCATCACCTTACATTTATCTACAACACATGTGTCAAACTCAAGGCCCGTGGGCCAAATCTGGCCCTTCTGGCTGTAGTTTCTGACCCCCGGTGACTGTACAACATCCAAGATCTATGGGGCTGCTATTCATTTGTGCAGTCCCAAGTGGTGGCATAACTATAGATCTGCCTGCTAGAGAGAGCTCTCTGACAGCTGATCGGGCTCACCTCTACTAAGATAGGTGTGATCAGTTGCTTAAAAACAGCTGATCATGATATCTAGCAGGCAGATCTATAGTTATGATGCTGCTTCAGACTGCACAAATGGATAGCAACATAGTAAGGCTTGGATCCAGTCACCACTGTAACAAATGATCGCTTATCTAGCCCGGCACTGGGGAGTGGAGGGAGGTGTGACAAAAATAGCCTTCCATTGGAGTTGGCCAATCCATTACCATGCCAGAAGAGTAAGAAGGTGGGTGTTCCACATTAGCACATGATTCCACATTAGCACATGATTGCTAATGTGGGTCCCAGTCGAAAACAGTGTGCTTCACACCCATTCCTAGTCCTAATCCTCCACCCGCTAAGTATCTTTAAAAAAAAAAAAAAAATTCCCACAACTTTATCTGTCTTTTTGATTTTGGCCCCTTATGTAAATGAGTTTGACACCCCTGTCCAAATTCTTTAGCCTCAAATGGTAAGGCCCGTTTACTCGCGCTCCATCTGTTTTCTCACGATTAGTATATACACAAGACTATTTAAACACCAAACCTCTTCATATTTATAAAAATGGTCTGATGGAACAGGACTCATTCAAACCTATTGGTTGTGTGCTATTGAGTTTCTTGATCCATAGCCATTCTTGCTGTAACAGTTTTTTATTCTTAGGACATAACAGTACTTACACTAAATAGTGAATGATGGTAAATTACTTTTTATGAACTTTTATGTATTTCACAATGGTCACAGTATAGGTTGTTACAAAAAGGTTGTCAGAAGAGGTTTATACACTTTAAAGATGTAACAGTACATTATGGTTACAAGTTAAGAAGCAAAATAGCTTTGATACAATGTTTAATATTTTTTCAACATGGTGTTCTGCAGATTCTGCAGTGTATCTCCCATCATAGTTATATTTAACATATGTATGATGTTAATAGTATGAATGTTGCTATATTGTATACTATAAATTTTTACATTTTTAAACTTTTATATGGTTTAGGTTTATACTATTAGCACTTGCACTTTACCATGTTAATGGGACACTTGTATGGACAATTTTGAAAATCGAGTTACCCCACTGATCTACGTGATTATATTGGACGATTCACCAGTCACTGGATTGGACATTTTCTAATTTTTCTGGGTGGTTTTTCACTAATTAGAATGGGGGTTGGGTTATATATGGAAGTTAAGTCATTGTTTTTTATTGCTTGAGAAAGAATTTATTGCTTAAGAAAGTCCGAAACATGTCGCAATAAAACTTTCTTTGTTTGCAGTTAAAATACATACAGGGAGATTCAATAAAAGTTCTTATCATTTAAAATGGTGCTAATTTTGCCCCAACCAATTAGATCTTATTTAACATTTGAAAGCTAACATCTGATTGGTTGGGGCAAAATTAGCACCATTTTAAACGATAAGAACTTTTATTGAATAACCCTGTTAATTCTATATGGAAAAAGGATGATTATGCCTCCATACAGTGGCAGTTGTTACTTAAACTACAAGAAGTACTTCTCTATAGTGCCACTCACTGTAATGGATGCCGACTATCGATTCACCTACATAAATGTGGATTTTTACAGTAGCTGTAGTGACTCCAGCGTGTTCCAGCACAGTCGTTTGGGGAAGAAGTTACGCCAGGGCCAGCTGGATTTGCCTTCCCAAAGCCATGGCCTGGTACAGAGCACCTAGCTTTCCCGCACGTGTTCATTGCTGATTAGGGGTTCGGCCTCTCTGAACATCAGATGAGACCTCATGCACAAAGGTCTTTGAATTATGTAAGGAGAATGTTTAACTACGACTCAGCAGAGTACAACGAGTATTAGAGTGCTCATTTGGAATCTTGGCCAACAAGTGGAGGGTCCTTCACACCTCCATGCAGATGACCCCTGTCAATGCCACCAATGTGGTGAAAGCTACATGTGTTCTGTACAATTATGTGAGGGACAAGGACGGGT
>JAACNH010009128.1:0-11691 GCA_019447015.1 Hymenochirus boettgeri
TCACATTAGTTGTCGTCTGGGTCATTCACATACAGAGGAAGGAAGAAACTTAAAGCACAACTAAAGTCTCAGACAACATTGAATTAGAAGGCAGATCTCCTGGTTATAAACAGCAGTAATCAGTGTCTCACCTCATTTTGATATGGTTGTTCAGAAAACCATGGGTGTTGTGTTTTATTTCCCAGTGTTCCGGTATCACAGTGTGGTCACTGACCATTATGTTCTTTAACAGCTCAGTCTAAGATAATGCAGGGACTTGCAACAGTTAGTCCCACCCAGTAGTAGCCTGTAGCCAATCCTTTTACAGGACAGAATAGGCAAGGGAGCATGTGAGATCAGGGGTTGGCCAGTCACTGTACATACACACAGTTATTTTATCCAGGTCAAGTGGTAACATTTACTTAATGCCATGTACTGTATTGCTATTTTACAGTTTATTGGGTTTAAGAGGGGATATATGGGTATGATAAAGATTTGGGTTTAATTCTCCTTTAAATCATTCTCAAAAAGTCAACAAGACTTTAAGGGCCAGATTTACCCATATGTGCTGTGCTAATAATAGGGGGTACACTCTGCTAACCAATATTGCATAGGGTAGCGAAGTTACCTCCATAATTGCACTGGCGCCACCAGTTTTACTAAGACACCTGTTGCAAACCAGCGTAATCTATAAATAAAGGATTTTGCACCACTTTTTAACCCCAATTTAACACTAGCTAATGGCTGGTCTATAAGTGGACTGGGGTAAAATCCCATTTGGGATTTACCACCAGGTGTAAATCCAGTCGTAAATACGGCCAGCACCTATTTGCCTGGAGAAATTTGCGAGCTCTGGGTAAATGATGGCCCAAGAAATACTAAAACGTAGGTCTTATATAGGACTAAATATGACTTATGATATACAACCACATCTATTGTCACATGAATTTATTGTTTACCCAGAATCCCATGTTTGGGCAGGAGAAATTGACCAATGCAGGAATGACAGGAAAGATGTTAATAATAGAAGAAAAAGTAATAAAAAAAAAAATATCAATAAGTAGAATAAGTGCATAGATAAAATAGTCCTAGGACTTACCAATCAACAAACGTGTCAGTAATGTGTGGGTCAAGAAGTGAGATTCATCTCTATATTGATAGTGAACTATTCCCTTAGATTGATTGAAGACCAGGAGGTTAGGGAGCTATATCTTACCTTCCGTACTTCATTCAATGGTAGTGGAGCAGGAACAAAGATAGAAGAAACTTACTTTAACGTGATCCTCCGCTGTCACATGACAGGTCCGGACCACTACCTGGTTCTGATTAAATATGCGCGCTATAGATAATACACATATACAGATATAGATGCTATAGGTAATACATACATTTATAATCATAGCTTGATAAAGATATCTTAGGTTCAATGTGTTTTGGATCCGATTTTCGATCGGCCCCACCTTGCGCCGGCAATCTTCTGTAGATTCAGATTGAAGGTACGTAAGGTCTGGTTTGGTAGATGGGGGTCAATGGAAAATTTTCCATTTTGCCCCATCATTTTTTTTCACCGATAGATTCAATTGATATCGCCAATCACCATCGAAAACACAAAAAATGGTAATAACGATAAATGATTGTATCTCAAATTGATCAGAATATCGATGCCGCACATGGGGGCATTTAATAACAGAAACATTGCTGTTTTTGCACATGGAATAAACTATATTTCGAATTAATACGTGTGTATGTATAGGTAGAAATAGATAGACAATAGATAGCTAGACGGACAGAAGACACACAGCTAGATCGATGATCAATGATAGATAGATAGATAGATAGATACGATAGATAGGATTAGAAGATGAGAGATCGATAGATAGTAGATAGATAGACGATGATAGATGATTAGATAGAAGTATAAGATAATGAAATGTAGATGATAGATGATAGAGATAGAGATGTGATAGATAGATAGTAGATGATAGATGATAGTGATAGATAGATAGATAGATAGATAGATAGAGAGATAGATAGATAGATGATAGATGATAGAAGATAGATGATAGATAGATAGATAGATAGATAGATAGATAGATAGAGGATAGAGTGATAGATGATAGATAGATATAGATAGATAGATAGATAGATAGAGATAGATAGATAGATGATAGATGATGAGATGATAGATAGTTGATAGATAGATGATAGATAGATAGAGAGATAGATAGATAGATAGATAGATGATAGATAGTGATAGATAGATAGATAGATTAGATAGATGATTAGATAGATAGATAGATTGATAGATAGATAGATAGATAGATAGATGATAGATAGATAGATGATCGCTGATAGATAGATAGATGATAGAAGATAGATAGGATACGATCGAGTGATAGATGATAGATAGTGTGCTAGTAGTAGTACGATAGTGATGAGATGGACTCGATGAGTGTGATAGAAGATAGATGAAGATAGCTAGACTAGACTGATAGATCTAGTTCGATAGATAGATAGATAGATGAATAGACTGATAGATAGATAGGTAGGATAGATACGATAGATGATATTAGCTAGATAGATGATAGATAGATGATAGATAGATAGATAGATGTAGCTCGATAGATAGATAGTCGATACGAGAGATTAGATAGCTAGTGAAGATCGTGATAGATAATGATCGAAGATAGATAGATAGTAGATAATAGATAGATCGTGATAGATCGATAGATAAGATGATAGATGAGATAGATAGATAGAGATTAGGTCGATCGATAGATAGATAGAGATGCGTAGATAGATAGTAGATGAGATAGAGAGATGGATAGTAGATAGATAGCTGTGATAGATAGATAGTGATAGTGAGATGTTAGATTGGTTATAATTACAGAAATAGCAAGTCTAGTGCAAAATTGCTACAAAACCCACACAACCTATATCTGGTAGTGTAGGATTTGCCATTATTTGCCCGATATTGCATCGACCCCATAGTGCGGACGGTAAGTTACATAGATGGCACATTGATACAGCACTGCGGTTGTATAAACTGAGCCAGGTGGCCAGTGGGTACACATGGACAGTGTTTGTTTTGATTGACACCAACACCGTGAATGAAAAGCAGCTATTGTGCACCGATATATATATTTATTTATTCTGCTGAGAAATGTGAAGAATGACAGGGATTCCTATAAAGCACCATGTGAGCTATAATTACTGACAATGTGACGTCCCCCCTCCTCTCTCTCAATCCCTAATATGGCAGCTCAGTACGTGTCCTATTGGTTTTTATTACATTCCACCATCCACCCTTATAAGAGGCAGGAAGAGAGTTTCCATATAAGGTCTGAACACCAGGAAACTTCCTTCCTGATCTCTCGCAAAGACGCTGTTCCATCAGAATCGACCTGCCTGTCATCTCCCCCATCGCTTCATTAAAACGCTTGTCATCCCCCCATCACACAATCAATGCAGGTCTATCATTGAGCGTTTATGACATCGTCTTCACTTTCTTATCTCCAGGGCGACGTTGGAATAGCCAGTCGGGTCACGCTCACACCTTTCTAGAGGGCCCTCTATCCTTTACGTTTATCTCCTCTTGAATGGTTCTGACTATCGGACACAATGTCTGGGTTTGTTTTCGTCCCCCGTTGATGGTTGTTCAGTCTCGTGAGATGCGTCAATGCGATGTCTCAGCGTAAGGGAAGTTATTATGGAATTAGCCCGGATACGTTGTAAATCGCAGGTTCGTTCAAGTTCTTTGTGAAAAGGAATAAAAAAAAAATAACAAATTTGCAGGGTGCGTAACGAGAGACGCAACGAATTGGCTACTGGCGGTTTGAATTCATGCGCACTGCTCAGGGGGCGGATAATGATCAGGTCGTAGCCACAGCTATATGCTGGTGGTAAAAATGTCACACGAAGTAGCCTCTATAAGCTCATATTAAATTGATGCTGCGACTACACGGGGGAATTCCGAAACCCTTGCAGCATTGCAGTCACGCTATGAATTAGTAAATAGGAGGTCGGGGTGGTAAACTCTTGAACTCCCACCAATATCTGACCAGGGATTTCGTCCGCACAGAGAGGTATAGTTACAGAAGGCTAAAAACGAAAGGGGAATTTGCTGCAATGTGAGTCATGTGTCCGTCATGTGTGTCACAGGGTTCCATAAAAAAGGTAAGGTCACTATAGAGATTCCCTGGTTACATTTGAAAGAGAGGAAGTCGTTGACCTAATTTAGTCGCCCCCTCACCTCCCTCCTACTCCCTCTCTATCTCTCTCTCTCTATCTTGTTGTGTTTATGGAGGCTGTCCTCGGTGCTGAAACTGAACTGATTTAAAATGCATGCAGCTCAATTTGTGCACTGGAAAAAAGAGAAGCGTAAAAGCTTTAGTGTAGGAAAAGGAGGAGGGGATATGTCTAGTATATGGATGGGAGCTGCCATCCTGCTACACACTAGCTAGGGGGAAATATATATGAAGCAGTACTCCATTTAGCAAGTTCTGGGGGGGAGAGACTATAGAAGATAAAGATGGTAGATGACAGTTAATAGAGAGAGAGAGAGAGAGAGAGAGAGAGAGAGAGAGAGAGAGAGAGCGAGATAGACGATAGAGAGAAGCAAGAGAGAAAGTGGGGGAGGATAGACTAGATAGATAGATGAGATAGATAGATAGATGATGATAGATAGATAGATAGATAGATAGATAGATCGATTGATAGGCAGGCAGACAGGCAGACAGACAGATGAACATTGGAGAGTAGATAGATAGATAGATAGATAGATAGATAGATGATAGAAACATAGATAATAGATAGATCATAGATAGAGAGATAGAGAAGATAGATAGATGATAGATGGTTTGATAGTTAGACAGAGTGATAGAGAGATAGATAGATAGATAGATAGATAGATAGATAGATAGAAGATTGATAGGCAGGCAGACAGGCAGACGACAGATGAACATTGGAGAGATAGATAGATAGATAGATAGAGAGATAGATAGATAGATAGATGATAGAAACATAGATAATAGATAGATCATAGATAGAGAGATAGAGAGAGATAGATAGATAGATAGATGTTGATAGTAGACAGAGAGATAGAATAACGATAGATAGATAGATGATAGATTAGATAGATAGATGAGATAGATGAATGTTGGTTAGACAGACAGACAGATGATGAAGATAGATAGATAGATAGATAGAAGATAGATAGATAGATAAGATGTGATAGTTCGCAGACAGGACGATGATATAGTAGATAGATAGATAGATAGATAGATAGATAGATAGATAGATAGATAGATAGATAAATAGATAGATAGATAAATAGATGATAGAAACATAGATAATAGATAGATAATAAAATAGATAGATAGATAGATAGATAGATAGATAGATGAATGTTGATAGTTAGACAGACAGACAGATGATAGATAGATAGATAGAGATAGATAGATAGATAGATAGATAGATAGATAGATAGATAATAGATAATAGATAGATAGATAGATGTAGATAAGATAGATAATAGATAGATAGATAGATGATAGATGATAGATAGATAGATAGATAGATAGATGATAGCTAGATAGATAGATAGATAGATAGATAGATACATAGATAGATAGATTAAGATAGATAGATGATACGATAGATGATAGATAGATAGTAGATAGATAGATAGATAGATAGATAGATAGATAGATAGATAGATAGATAGGATGATGAGATAGATAGATAGATAGATTAGATAGATAGGTAGATAGATGATATAAGACAGACAGAGGACAGACAACAGATAAAGAGATAGATATAGTAGATTAGATAAAATAGATAGATAGATAGATAGATAGATAGATAGATGATAGATAGATAGATAGATAGATAGATAGATGATAGAAACATAGATAATAGATAGATAATAAATAGATAGATAGATAGATAGATAGATAGATAGATAGATAGATGAATGTTGATAGTTAGACAGACAGACAGATAGATGATAGATAGATAGATAGATAGATAGATAGATAGATATATAGATGATAGATAGATGAATGTTGATAGTTAGACAGGCAGACAGACAGATGATAGATAGATAGATAGATAGATAGATAGATAGATAGATAGATAGATAGATAGATAGATAGATGAATGTTGATAGTTAGACAGACAGACAGACAGATGATAGATAGATAGATAGATAGATAGATGAATGTTGATAGTTAGACAGACAGACAGACAGATGAATCTATCTATTATCTATCTATCTATCTATCTATCTATCTATCTATCTTTATATCTATCTATCTATCTATCCATCTATCATCTATCTATCTATCATCTATCTATCTATCTATCTATCTATCTATCTATCTATCTATCTATCTATCTATCTATCATCTATCATCTATCTATCTACTATACACTTACACACTTAACTATCACTATACACTACACACTATACACTCTACAACCTATATATCTATAACGATACTCCTCTCACTACACCTATATACTAACACTATATCACTACATACCACTTCATACCTATTAACTCACTATACACTACACACTATATACTACATATACTATATCCTATACACTATAACATACTCACTATACACTAACTCCATAACTATACTCACTATACCTACACGACACTATACAAAACTACACTATACACTCACACACTATACTATCTCACTATACACTACACACATATACTACACGTATAACTATAACTACACTATACTAATACCTCACTATACTATACTCACTATACACTAACGAATATACACACATACTAACTATATACAAGACTATACTACTACACAACCTAGACTATGACACACTAGTACTTACCACTATACTACACACTATATACTACACAGCTATCTACTACACTACTATAACTAACTATACATCAGAGCTAAACATAAACAACTATTAACTAACACATATATACTACAACTAACTACTACACGCACTATAATATACCTTACACACTATTTATACTATCACTATACACTCACACTACTATACCACTATACTCACTATAAACTAAATACTACACTTATATACGCACATATATTATCTCACTATACACGTACACACTATACATACTCACTTACCTATCACCACTATAACTAACTATAACCTATAATCCACATACTATATCACATACACTACACATAAGACTACATACCACTATAACTACCTGACCTAACACTACACCATATGACTACTACTATACACTACACATATATACGTCCCACTATACAACTAACTACTATCACATACAACACACTATACTATAATCACAGACACTACACACTACACTATCACTACACAATATACTACACAATAGACACTATATACTACACTATACACACACACTATAACGTATAACTCACTATACCACTCACAGACACATACTATACACTACACTATACTCACTATACACTACACACTATACTATACACTATACTATACTACACTATACACTACAACCACTTACTTATACTCACTTACACACACACGTATACACATACACTAACTATACTATACTCACTATACACTACACACTAACTACACACTATACTATACTCACTATTACACTACACACACTAGTATACTACACACTATACTATACTCACTATACACTACACCACTATATACTACACACTATACTATACTCACTATACACTATATACTACACACTATACTATATCTCACATATACACTTCACAATATATACTACACTATATAACTACACACTATCTATACTCACTATACACTACACACTATACTATAACTCACTATTACACTACACACTATACTATACTCACTATACACTACGCTATACTATACTATCACTACACACTACTATACACACTATAAGACATACCACTAGATACCTACACAACTATACAATTACTCACGTATACACTACACCTATACTCACTATGCAACTACACCCACTATATACTTACATATTATTACTACATATACCACTACACACACTATACTATACTCACTATACACTACACACTATTAACATACACACTATACTTCACATATACATACACACTTACACTAACACCTACTCACCATACACTACACATCTCACTATCACTAATACACACACATACACATATACTCACACTATACTCACTACACACTATACACTACACTATACTCACTATACACTACACTCTACTCACTATACACTACACACTATACTATACTCACTATAAACTACACACTATATACTACACACTATACACTACACCATACTCACCATACACTACACTATGCCTCACGACTACACTACACACACTATACACTACACACTACACTACTAAACATACTCACTATACACTACATACTCCATACACTACACACGATATACTACACACTATACATTATACTCCACTAACATACGCTTACTCCTATACACTACACCACACTATATCTACACACACATATATACATCCACACTATACACTACACTATACAATCACTTATACGACACACCCACTATACTACACTATATACTTACACTAAAACTGACACACTAACTAGTACCACTATACACCACACACTATACATACACACTCATATAATAACTAACATACACGAACTATACACTATATACTACAACTATACACCACAGTATCTATACACTACACACTATACTCACTATACACTACACACTACACACTATACACTACACCATACACTACACTATGCTCACTATACGCTACACACTATACTCACTACACACTATACACTACTATACACTACACTCTACTCACTATACACTACACACTATATACTACACACATACCAATATACTAAGAACACTGTACACTACACTATACACACTGTACACACACTATACACTATACACACACACACTGATACTACACACTACACTATACTCACTAACACTACAACTATAAACTAAGGAAGCCATATACAATTCAAGTTTTCCGATCGCCTGAAAAGATCAGAAATCCGAAGTAAGACCTATTGAAATTCCCCACCTTGCGCCAGCAATCTTACGTAGATTTCAGCTTGAAAACACTGGAAAAGGTCCTCGATATTTGAATTTGCTGAATTGATCAATGCGTTTATGGGGCTTTTAACTTGTTTGCACAATGTCAGACGAAACCCCGAGACCAATCTGTTTTGCAATCACAACATGAATGGGCAAGGCAAGCAACGTCAGAAGGGTAAAATCAATGGTGGTTTTAATTGTCTGTCTATCTTAACAGAATAGACAGTTGAACATCAAATCTATTAAGGGTGATGCAATAAAGCAACAGCCTTTATTTAAGCAATCAGCGGAAATCCCATGCTACACAATGTATTATCGGATTAGTGTGGGTTTTACAGTGACTTTATAGGCCTGCTTGATATCCAGAACTTTTCAAAAATAGCGCAGCACACTCAATACAATACCGTAGCCTACTACTCCAACCTGTATATAGTCTAATATATAATATAAGGGATAATGCGCCCCTTACAGTGCAATATAAGGATATTACGCCCCCGAGGAGTTCCCTGACCATATAGAAGCACGAGGCCGTACAGGGCAGGGAACTCCGAGTGGGTGGCGTAATGTCCTTATATTATATGTGAAGGGGCACATTATTTCTTATAATACATAAGTATCGGATCCTTCACCCCATTCACATTTTAAATTCTAGCCTTGTCCCTATTCCACCTTAAATCCCCAAGCTACCATCTGTAACTTAAACCCAGTAGAAAGGAACATCCCAGCCCAGCATCTATGGGGTTTAAACAAATCTTTGTGGAGGAGGAGAGAGACATTGGTTATGAAGTGACAGGAAGCAGCTCCAGCAGGTTCTGTTAGTGAGTCATAGTCATGTCCAGGCATGAACACTGGAATGGGCGGAGCGAGTGGGATATAAAAATAAGAAATGAGTCACTTAGTGACATAGCTGAGTGATTTTTATAAGGATATATAACACTGCAGCTCCCATTATAAAAATACACCCTTATGTATTATATATATATAATTGCCATGTACATATGTATTCACCCCCTTTGCCATGAAGCCCCTTAAATGTCCAGGTGACAACATGAAGAAGTTGGAGCAGTTTTGCTGAAGGAATTCTCACAAATTCCAGCGAGCTAAAAGAGATTTATTCAAAGCGACTTCCACTGTAATTGCCATAAAGGTGTCTCTACAAACTACTGACTTTAGGGTGTGAACAGTTATTTTAATTCCAGGTTGTGGGGCAACAAAACATGAAAAAATGCCAAGCGGGTGTGAATACTTTTTACAAGACACTATGATCTTAATGCAACATTCTCCCAACCTTCCACTGGCCCTCCTTACAATAGGCCTGGATGGGAACGTTGACATTCAATAGATTCAATGTTCACAGTCTATAGTAAATTATGGGCAGCAATAGTGAGTCTCAAAGGAGATTTGGATCTGTAATACAAGATAATGCAAATTCTTAATAGTCGTTAATGTCTAGAAAACAATATCCATTAGCTGTATAAACCAATACAGTAGATCTATCACATGGTAGGTACCATGAAGGATCTTTGTTGGTGGCAAAGCGCCACTCAAGGTTTTCTTGACATGAAGTTTATGGTCTCACTCTCTGGACCTGAAGATTATACAAATGACCAGGGGAAGGCACTGGTTCCAGTCAGGAGATCCACAGGACATCAGCACCCAGTGGAGAGAAAACATCGGGAAATTCCCTGTAATGTGGATGGATCCCTCCAAGACAGTGCTGGCAATTTGAAATGACCAGGGGAGGTTCTGATACCGTCAGCACTAGACATGCCCATAAGCGTGCCTGGAAAAGGGGGGGGGGGGGCGGGGGGGGGGAGAGAAAGGAAGGGCACGGGGGGGGGGGGAGAAGGGGACAAGCGGCAAGCCAGCAAGAGGGGAAGGGGAGCCCAGAGAGGTGGGAGGAGGGGAAAGGCCCCAAGGGGGGACAGGAGGGGAACCGGCGACGAGGAAGGGGAGCAGGGGAGCAGCGAGAGCGAGCGAGCGAGCACGAGCGAGCGAGCGAGCGGAGCGAGGCAGCGAGCGAGAGAGCAGCGAGCGAGCGAGCGCAGAGCGAGCGAGCGAGCGCGAGCGAGAGAGCGAGCAGCGATCGAGCGAAGAGGAGCGAGCGAGAGAAGAGCGAGCGCGGCAGCGAGCGAGCAGCAGCGGAGGCGAGCGAGCGGAAGCGAGATGAGCGAGAGAGCGAGCAGAAGCGAGCAGCGAGAAGAGCGGCGAGGCGAGCAGCGAGCGAGGAGCGAGCGAGCGAGCGAGCGAGGCAGCGAGCGAGCGAGCGTAGCGATGATCTATCTATCTATCATCTATCGATATACTATCTATCGATCTATCTATCTATCATCTATCTATCATCTATCATTATCTGTCATCTATCTATCATCTATCTATCATCATCTATCTATCTATATATCTATCATATCATCTATCTATCTATCTAATCTATCATCTAATCATCTATCTATCAATCATCTATCTATATCATCTATATATATCTATCATCTATCATTCTATCTATCTATCTATCTATCATCATCTATCTATCATCGATCATATCTATCAATCTATCTCTATCATCATTATCATATCTATATCGATCTATCTATTCATCTATCTATTATCGATCTATCATTATCTATCATCTATCTATCATC
>JAACNH010009129.1:0-11689 GCA_019447015.1 Hymenochirus boettgeri
ACCCGTCCTTGTCCCTCACATAATTGTACAGAACACATGTAGCTTTCACCACATTGGTGGCATTGACAGGGGTCATCTGCATGGAGGTGTGAAGGACCCTCCACTTGTTGGCCAAGATTCCAAATGAGCACTCTAATACTCGTTGTACTCTGCTGAGTCGTAGTTAAACATTCTCCTTACATAATTCAAAGACCTTTGTGCATGAGGTCTCATCTGATGTTCAGAGAGGCCGAACCCCTAATCAGCAATGAACACGTGCGGGAAAGCTAGGTGCTCTGTACCAGGCCATGGCTTTGGGAAGGCAAATCCAGCTGGCCCTGGCGTAACTTCTTCCCCAAACGACTGTGCTGGAACACGCTGGAGTCACTACAGCTACTGTAAAAATCCACATTTATGTAGGTGAATCGATAGTCGGCATCCATTACAGTGAGTGGCACTATAGAGAAGTACTTCTTGTAGTTTAAGTAACAACTGCCACTGTATGGAGGCATAATCATCCTTTTTCCATATAGAATTAACAGGGTTATTCAATAAAAGTTCTTATCGTTTAAAATGGTGCTAATTTTGCCCCAACCAATCAGATGTTAGCTTTCAAATGTTAAATAAGATCTAATTGGTTGGGGCAAAATTAGCACCATTTTAAATGATAAGAACTTTTATTGAATCTCCCTGTATGTATTTTAACTGCAAACAAAGAAAGTTTTATTGCGACATGTTTCGGACTTTCTTAAGCAATAAATTCTTTCTCAAGCAATAAAAAACAATGACTTAACTTCCATATATAACCCAACCCCCATTCTAATTAGTGAAAAACCACCCAGAAAAATTAGAAAATGTCCAATCCAGTGACTGGTGAATCGTCCAATATAATCACGTAGATCAGTGGGGTAACTCGATTTTCAAAATTGTCCATACAAGTGTCCCATTAACATGGTAAAGTGCAAGTGCTAATAGTATAAACCTAAACCATATAAAAGTTTAAAAATGTAAAAATTTATAGTATACAATATAGCAACATTCATACTATTAACATCATACATATGTTAAATATAACTATGATGGGAGATACACTGCAGAATCTGCAGAACACCATGTTGAAAAAATATTAAACATTGTATCAAAGCTATTTTGCTTCTTAACTTGTAACCATAATGTACTGTTACATCTTTAAAGTGTATAAACCTCTTCTGACAACCTTTTTGTAACAACCTATACTGTGACCATTGTGAAATACATAAAAGTTCATAAAAAGTAATTTACCATCATTCACTATTTAGTGTAAGTACTGTTATGTCCTAAGAATAAAAAACTGTTACAGCAAGAATGGCTATGGATCAAGAAACTCAATAGCACACAACCAATAGGTTTGAATGAGTCCTGTTCCATCAGACCATTTTTATAAATATGAAGAGGTTTGGTGTTTAAATAGTCTTGTGTATATACTAATCGTGAGAAAACAGATGGAGCGCGAGTAAACGGGCCTTACCATTTGAGGCTAAAGAATTTGGACAGGGGTGTCAAACTCATTTACATAAGGGGCCAAAATCAAAAAGACAGATAAAGTTGTGGGAATTTTTTTTTTTTTTTTAAAGATACTTAGCGGGTGGAGGATTAGGACTAGGAATGGGTGTGAAGCACACTGTTTTCGACTGGGACCCACATTAGCAATCATGTGCTAATGTGGAATCATGTGCTAATGTGGAACACCCACCTTCTTACTCTTCTGGCATGGTAATGGATTGGCCAACTCCAATGGAAGGCTATTTTTGTCACACCTCCCTCCACTCCCCAGTGCCGGGCTAGATAAGCGATCATTTGTTACAGTGGTGACTGGATCCAAGCCTTACTATGTTGCTATCCATTTGTGCAGTCTGAAGCAGCATCATAACTATAGATCTGCCTGCTAGATATCATGATCAGCTGTTTTTAAGCAACTGATCACACCTATCTTAGTAGAGGTGAGCCCGATCAGCTGTCAGAGAGCTCTCTCTAGCAGGCAGATCTATAGTTATGCCACCACTTGGGACTGCACAAATGAATAGCAGCCCCATAGATCTTGGATGTTGTACAGTCACCGGGGGTCAGAAACTACAGCCAGAAGGGCCAGATTTGGCCCACGGGCCTTGAGTTTGACACATGTGTTGTAGATAAATGTAAGGTGATGCATTTTGGACTTAAAAATCCTTGTGCTGCCTATATTGTAAATGGCTCTGTGTTAAGTGAATCCCTGTTGGAAAAGGCTTTTGGAGTTTTGTTGGATAAGAAACTTAAAGGTAGCAAGCAGTGCCAGGCAGCAACAGCTAGAGCCAGTAAGATATTGTCTTCTATAAAGAGAGGTATGGAGGGAGGAGTCTGACCAGGGATGAGAACAGACATTTGGTACAAGTGCTCCCGCGGGCAACCCCAAATTAAGCAATATAAGGACTTAAAAACTCACTAAAAAGACTTACATAAAAGCTGCCAACTATTACGAGCAAGGGTCCAAAAAAGGTGCCAGTTCCAAAGGACAACTTGGAAGGCCGACCAGCCACGAAGCAGCCAAGACGGCGACGGGCCAGATAACAGAGACTCATCCAAACAACTACCTTCCACCAGACAGGATCTGAAAGACCTATATATTAATCCAATCCATCATGATGAGACATGATGGCTTCTTCCTGTAGGATAATCAAGAGGACGCCAAAAACAAAGCGAGGAGGGGGAACATCAGACTGAGAGGCATCTCTGAAGAAGTGACCGAAGTGGAGAAATTTTTAACAAACCTATTTGCGCATATGTTGCCAGGTGAGCCGACTACCAACTTCCAAATGGACAGGGCACATAGGGCTCTTCAACCCAAACCAGCAAGAAGGGACAAACATAGTATGTGAACCTCACTATTTTCACATAAAAGAGAAAATAATGGTAACGGCTAGAAACCTGGAAAATATTACTTTTGAGGGATCAATGAAGGGAATTCAGGCTCCTGTTGGATACACTGCTAAAACATGAAACCCGTTACAGATGGGGCTTTCCCTTTAAATTTTCAACACTAAAAAATTGAAAACAAATTTCAATCTCCCATCCAGACAAGGTAACAGACCTACTGCAAATAACAGGGATACAATTACCAGACCCTTCATACTCTCCGAAACCTACAGGAGAAAAGTAATCTCCAATAAAGCTTTCAGATCCTACACCCCTAAAGAGACAAAGATAAGGGAAAACAAAACAAAATCGAACAGCACCATAGAGCCCCCTAGACCAGGATAATGGTTAAAGGTAACATGAAGCAACAAAGCAAATTCAAATAGATTGACATCATGGATCCCTAATGACCACAAAGACCTATAGGAAACCATAAGTTTAAAGCTGGGTACACACACTACAGATTTTTGAAAGATGACAGACAGGACCTGCAAGATCCTGTCTGCCATCTTTCAAAGATCTGCATCCCTATAGGAGAACGCTCGGGACTGTGTGTTTCCCTTGGCGGCAGCAGACTACTCTAAAGGGAGTCTAGCACAGCAGAGGGAAATTTTCGTTTTTTCCCGAATGACTGCTCGGCCTAAAGGAACGTTTGGCGGCCACACGCTGTTTTGGGAAAACCTCTACACACGGTATCGGGGCTTTATCGCTAGTGTGTGTACCTAGCTTAACTCTATCTATGTTTATTATTTAGACAAACTCATTAGTCTATATTCAATAAATGGGGCTTATGACTTCCCCAAACTGAAAAGAGAAATGTAAATTTAATTCTTGAGACCAGAGGAACTTAAGGAAAGACATCACAGGTACCGTATACCATTGCACAAAACAATGTAAAGCTTTGTTAACCCACCACCCATTTTCCCCCAGATAGGCACGTAAATACTTAGACATGTATTACTGTGTGATTTTTTAACTAATCACACAGTAATTAGGATTAATTACCACCAATCTTAAATCTGCTTTTTTTCCCTTCTCTGACCTTCCTATCCCTTGTTTTTTTTAGCTTTGGGAGTTTTACTTTTTAAAGGGCGGTGGGGGAAAGCTAGTCAGTAAAGAACTATCAATCACCCATCCCCTCTCCCTGGCACACTACATGTAAAACTATCCATTCTATAAAAGTAAAGCTTATTTCTCTGTATGGCTTATTGATTCAGCATTAGAAAAATGTAATTATCATTACCATGCTCTGTGTCTGTGCAGATAAACCCAATTCTTCAGTTAGCTGCTAGCTGTGTTACACACATTCAAACTCCTACAGCTAAAAGAAAATCTTACTTGATTCAAGTAGTGATTACAGCTCCCAGTGCTGCTTACCTTCCCATAGCAAAGGATAAAGGCAAGTCATTCAGTTTAGTGTCCCTTTAAACCTTGTTAACACACCTGTAGGTGTAAGGACTATATATATGTCATTGGGTACAATTGTCAACAACTATCTATATCTTTAATCAACATGTTTATGAATATAAGAAATAAGTACTGCTCACTTAAAATTATCACTGACTCTGTGATGTAAACCCCCCCGCCCCCAACTCCCTCTATAGTTAAAACTGTCAAATAAGGATTCATATTATTGAATATATCGAGATATTGAAATAACATAAAAGTGGGTTCTTAAATCAAACCCACAACCTCCTACAACAACACACCACATTGGAATATATCTGTAGAAGTATACCTTCTACTCACCACTCCACCAAATATTCACAATTAGTGACACAAATGCAAACGCCATATATCTCTGAGATCTCATGGCTAGATCATGCCTTCATGTCACTACAATTCAAAGATAAAGTGCCCGACCCTCACCCCATTGGAGACTAAATGAGGCACTGTTGGCAATAGAGCATATAACCAAAGAGGTGGCGAAGACTATTTTTAAGAAAATAACACAGCAGAAACCTTACAATCCATATTATGGGCAGCCCATAAAACAGTTATACAGTGGGGGGATTATACAAATGGCAGCACAAGAAAAATGCTCCATAAATGAAAGCATAAAGAAACTAATAGGTTCAATAAAAAACTTCAATTTCAAAATGTAAAAGCCTTTTTCTTTTTTTTCCATTTCCCTTTTTACCTGGGCATTAAGCCAAACATGAGAGGACCTAATTTTTTTACACTTGTTCCCCAAAGGTATAAATTTAGAAATGTAATGGTTTAATATCCCTTTAAAAGCAGTCCACTTCTGCTTAATATCTTTGCCTAGGAACAAACTTTCCAACTTTTACCTGTTCTAAACTTGAATAGTACCCAGGGTGATGACCTAGACCCCTATATCTTAACCCCTGGGTAGTTAACTAATTTGTTTGAATACTTATATATTAATATTGTGCTTGCATCTCTGGCTACATTTTAATCAGGTCTTACCCCTGTGTGACATTTATAGCAGCTACTTACTGGCAGAAGACTTGTAAAACCAATGAAGCTGCCTCAATTGCCTTTTTATGTTAACCCTTTGTAAATGGGTCATTGCGCCTTTGTGGAAGTTCAGCTCAAATACAATTGATTTCAAGAATAAAAACAGTATTGTTTTCATTACACTAACCTTAATCTGCCCATCCACTTATATCTCTGTGCAAAAATAAAATAGTCTCAGTAGAGATCTGAACACATTTGACCCATACAACAGCAAACCAGTTTACAAAATTACTGTTAAGAGCATTCCAAGTGAGCATCCTGGGAAGAAGAATCATTGCAGAACCTAGAATGGCAGCTTACTGCTGATTACAGCAGGGCCTAGCTAATGAAATATTTATATTATATAAAGAAAAGACAAAAGGAGAAAGAGACCCCCTTATAAAGTGCATACAGCAAGTCAATATGGAGTGCAACTGGCAAAAATTAGGGGTGATTAAAACATAGCTTTTAATAAATATGCATTCAAATTACATACAAATGTTAAAAAGCCCATCACAGCAGTCAAAAGTGAATCAAATAGTAAAAATAAGGCAAAAAAAGTAACTAATTATCCCTCAAGAGGGTGGGAGCAGTCTCTCCACACTAGCCCTAATACTGTTACAGGTAGCCCTAGGCACTTGGTGCCCTCCTAGTCTAAAAAGTAGAGAGACTAGTCTGGTGGCCCTACTACTAAATGAAATAGAAGAAGCTACTGCTGGATGAATTTAAAAATATAGCACACTAGTATTCCACCAAAGAGACTGTTAAGCGTGCTAGCGACTGCAATGCTGGACAGAGGTGCGAACCATGCGGGGCCAACAAGTTAAGGTTCACTTGTGGCTCAATATAACATGGACAGGAGGTGAGGTGCTTCAAAACAACAAACACACGAGTCCCCTGATGCATTTTGCTCCTCACAGCAGCTTAGTCATAGTGCCGGCTGGGCTCATCCCCTTTATTTTTATTTTTTTTTACTTTTGTAATATTTATATTTTCAGAAAGGTATGAAAATACTATGTATAATATAATTCTTTTTTTTAATTATTTAAACTGGAATAACAGGGCTACAGCTCTTGGTAAATCTAAATAGTATTGGCTACAAAAGCCTAAATTGCTAAAATTATATATTTTTTCACCATTGAACTCCTTTTACAGTAGGTCTATATCTGACAATTCTCCCAAGCTTGTTGGATAAATTTTCTACATTTTGTTTTACAGTAAATTTGATTGTGTTATAATAATTCAAATTTGAAATAAAAAATGTTTTTATATGTAAGTGCGGCTGTGGGAGCACTCCTGTGGCAAAATTACTTTATAACAAATAGTGGAAGTGCTACTGATCTGACCAAAACATTAGAACAAACAAGAAAAGAGATGATCAATGCACATTCCTGGGCCCCATATATCATAATATCTATGCTAGTGCAAAGCAATGGGTTTTTTTAGTAACAACTGTTAGGACCTTCCATACTGGGGTTTCCTTGACGTGGTTGGAAGGCTTTTCACTTTTATGCATAAAATTGTAACTAAAAACCCCCATGTTTGCACAAACAAGAAAAGAGATGATTAATGCACATTCCTGGGCCCCATATATCATAATATCTATGCTAGTGCAAACAGTAAAAACATGGTGTCAGGAAAGTGTGTAGTGACTTGGTAAGAATGGGTTAACTAGTGGTATTAGTTCTTGCAAAGGACCAATAAAAATACCATTCCACCCTGGACCCTGGAACAGTCCTATTGTTTATATTACAATTAGTGAAGCATGGAACCAGATCTCCTTTTCCAGACAATGTGGGGCCGAACTGTGTATCTGGAATTCACTTCAGCTAGGGGTCTGGTGGGTACTAAGAGGTCATTTTAAGGACAGTCATACAGGTAAAATAAATATATTTCGGTATTGGAATGTGTAACACAGAAACCAATATTACATCTGTGAATGGAAAGTAAGACCCCTCAAAATGATACCCAACATGGAGCCCTTATTCCCTTGCCAAGGCGAGTTATTAATATCTTGGGAGATATGGATAACACACAGGTCATGTTTGGTATTGGAGGAATTGATAATTAATACAGGAGAGGAATATGTGGTCAATATCCCAATACAATGTATATATCTACATTTATATGGAATCTGCCTAACTGAGGGGGAATGAGTGCTTTTGGCTAGTCGTAAATTTGGACATTTACGACTAGACACTCCCACCTCATGCAATAACCAGGAGGGAGTGGTTCAGCAAATGGTTTAAAAATCATTGTATCCCCTATAATTTTGTTCATACTTAGGGGACATGCTAAAAACGTGTGTATGGACCCAATGTTTCTTCCTGCCCCAGGATACAGGACTTCTTCTAGTGAGTAGGGTGTGTGAATATTTTTATCCTTTTTATTTTCTATAACTGTTGTACTTATTGTATGTATATTTATTATAACACCATCTTTACTTACCTTACTTATCTCCTTCGCCGCACAATCCCGGCCCTCTGCTTGCATAGAACTGCAAGCAGGGGGCGGGACCGGCAGCCAATCACGGATGCGGCTGACGGTAGTGTAGAACGGCAAAGGAGAGAGGTAAGGTAAGTAAAGATTGGGGGACTTTCTTGCTCTAATAGTAATGCAGTTGAGGCTGGGGGACCAATATCTATATTATGGGAAAGGGGTTTAATGCTAGGGGGAGGGAGACCAAATTGGGAGCCAATAGGGAGGGAGAGGGAGGGCTCTTCTGCGCATGGCAAAATTCTCCCAGAGTGGAAACAGAGTCCTATATGGACTCTGCAGTACTCCTGGTGGACAGTTTTTGTGACTTTGGGGAGGGATTACAGGAGAACCATTTGGATCTGGGATGTAAGGTAAGGCTTTTTATATACTACAGAATGGGGCCAGTAGTGGGGGGGATTATAGTTTTGGGGGTGGACATGCCCTTTAAAGGGATGTGCAATCAACACTCAATACCTGCCTCTCAATTGCAGCTGTAAGCAGACCAAATCAGTCTTGATTGCAGGTTTTAAAACTTGCAGTACATGCAAACACTCACTTTTAAGCCAAAATTTGTAGAACTAGAAAAGGGGTAGAAGGGGAAGTTCAATGCATATACTTTTAATAAAAATTAGCAATATGTTTCCATTCTCATGACCTTAACCTGCCCTCTCAGCATTTTGTCTGTGTATAAATAAATGCTTCCAAAATACAAACTTCCTATTTGCAGGACCCCTGATAAAGACCGTTATGGTCTTGCATTTGACCCAGTGCCTGGGTTGATTCAGTTGCTCAGTAGAGATCTAAGCATCTTTGACCCATCCAACAGCCAATTAGTAGAAATCACTGTTTGGAACATTACACATTAGTGTGCTTTCTGGGAAGAAGAAGGACAGTTACAGAAGCTAAAATGTCAGCTCACTAATGTCAAAAGCAGGGAATAGCAAGGGGTATAAATCTAACTTTTTTTTAAAATGGAAGAGAATATGTAGAATAACTAGGTATGCATAATATAAAATAAGTGTATAAACATATAACAGCAGTGAACACACAATACATATAGATCTCACCAACCAAATGGGCTGCTGAACAGTATCAGTGGGATGGGGATCCTCTCTGAAATAATAATAAACCCTTCTTAGCGATCAGAGCACTGTGCTTGGCTGCCAGGCATCTACCTGGGTACAACCAGGGTACTAACCCACTGACTGGATTGGATTTTGAATTACATATCACTTTGGAGGGGATGGACTTCTTTTTGATTGGGTTGGGTATTTAAAACACGAATGTTTGTTAAATTGCTTTGAGAAAAAACTTTGGATAAGTTCAAAACATGTTGCACAATAAATTAGCACTTGAGCTATAGTGCTGTGTGGAGTCCCCTTCTTTTTCTGTTTTGTTACAAGTTTTCTGTGATTGCAAGGCATGGAGCAATCAGAAGGTGATGCAGCGCCGCTCCTACCATGAAGCAACTAGAAAAATTTGCTCATGGTGGCACCCGGGCACCCCAAGTAAAAAAAACCTTAAGAGCCGTGAGCGTCTGTGTCGGTCGGGAGTCTCGGAATCCAAATCACAGCAGCTGTAGTAGTCTGGAAATCCTGTAGAAATCAGGGGTCGGCTGGAAGTTCGGAACCAATCCCAAGTGATTATTTTTTAACTTGCCGCCTGCTGCTCTTCCGATTGGATAGTATTATGCTCTGCGCAAGTGACGTCACTTACGTGCCCAATGCTTGGGGCTGGGGCCCCGTGGTCTGTGTTGGGGGCAGGCAGTACCGGAGCCTACCAGAGATCAGCGCAGCAGGTGAGCAGCTTCCCAAATGACTGGCCGAATTCTCACCTAATTAGTCTTCCTTACTCCCACAGCGCTGCTGCTTAGTGCTGACACGCTGCCTTCCCTGTGTCAGCACTAAGGTCCTGGTCTGCAGGGGCCCTCCTGGTTTCCAGGGGCCCCTTGGTCTGCAGGGTCCTCCTGGTTTCCAGGGCCCCCTGGTCTGCAGGGCCCTCCTGATTTACAGCCCCCCACTGGTCTGCAGGGATGGCTGGTCTCCAGGGTTCTCCTGGTATGTATGCCCCCCTGGTCTCCAGGGCCCTCCTAGTCTGCCTTCCTTCCTCTGGCCTGCAGGGCCCTCCTAGTCTGCATGTCTCCCTCTGGTCTGCAGGGCCCTTCTGATTTCCCGGGCCATCCTGGTTTGCATGCCCTTCCCTGGTCTGCAGGGTCCTCTTGATCTCCAGCCCCCCTGGTCTGAAGGATCCTCCTTGTCTGCAGCAACCCCTGGTGTCCAGGCCTCCCCTGGTCTACAGGGTCTTCCTTATCTACAGGGCCCTCCTGGTCTGCTGGGCCCTCTTAGTCTCCAGAACCCTCCTTGTGTGCTGGGCCCTTCTAGTCTGCAAGGCCCACCTAGTGGGCAGCCAAAGGACACAACCGCTGACAGCAGCCAGAGGATAACAACCGCCCACAGGAGCCAGAGGAAAACAATGTCCAACATTAACCAGAGGGAAACTGTCTGGTATGAATTGTATATATACATATAATTTAATCTATATAATGTCTAATAATAATATCCAAGCTGTTTAATAATGCACACACGTCTGTGTGTGTTACTAAGCTGATGGGGCATAATGGATTTTAAGACATGAACATTTTTCTTTTATAGTTGTCTTTTAATGACAGGGATAGATTTTTTTTTTACTTTGGATTATTTGGGGGATTTTACCCATCACATGGCAGTCTGAATTAATGATTGTTCTAGTGCAGCTTTCAAATAGGTTAATTATCAGTGGTCTAAGCTGCAGGGAAAATATGTTTATGTGGAGAGTTGTAATGGGAGCTGTGTCTGAAATGACAGTTTAAAGGATTAGATCACTGTTTCTAATTTAGTTTTGTTTCATGGTATTGAAAGGTTTTGACCAAAAGATTGAACTAAATGACTCCTAATAAATTTGCCTAAATACCGTATATGAAGGTTACTACAGATTTTATCAGATTGTGCTACTACAGATTTTACCAGATTGCTCTACCAAACATGCACTTTGCTGCAGATATTTTTTAAATATTTTTCTTTCACAAAGGATGTGTTGGATATTGCTAAAATACATTTCCTATGGTTAGGTTAGCTTTAGATAGAGTTTGTTAGGTTAGACTAGTTAGGTTAGCTTTAGATAGAGTTTGTTAGGTTAGACTAGTTAGGTTAGCTTTAGATAGAGATTGTTAGGTCAGACTAGTTAGGTTAGCTTTAGATAGTTTGTTAGGTCAGACTAGTTAGGTTAGCTTTAGATAGAGTTTGATAGGTTAGACTAGTTAGGTTAGTTTAGATAGTTTGTTAGGTTAGACTAGTTAGGTAAGCTTTAGATAGAGTTTGTTAGGTCAGACTAGTTAGGTTAGCTTTAAATAGTTTCTTAGGTCAGACTAGTTAGGTTAGCTTTAGATAGAGTTTGTTAAGTTAGACTAGTTTTGTTAGCTTTAGATAGAGTTTGTTAGGTTAGACTAGTTAGGTTAGCTTTAGATAACAATTTGTTAGGTTAGACTAGTTAGGTTAGCTTTAGATAGAGTTTGTTAGGTTAGACTAGTTAGGTTAGCTTTAGATAGAGTTTGTTAGGTCAGACTAGTTAGGTTAGCTTTAGATAGTTTGTTGGGTCAGACTAGTTAGGTTAGCTTTAGATAGAGTTTGATAGGTTAGACAAGTTAGGTTAGCTTTAGATAGTTTGTTAGGTTAGACTAGTAAGGTAAGCTTTGGATAGAGTTTGTTAGGTCAGACTAGTTAGGTTAGCTTAGATAGTTTGTTAGGTCAGACTAGTTAGGTTAGCTTTAGATAGTTTGTTAGGTTAGACTAGTTAGGTTAGCTTTAGA
>JAACNH010009131.1:0-11688 GCA_019447015.1 Hymenochirus boettgeri
AGGGAGAGGGTGGATATTTCCTATAGACAGGACTGTCGGTCACCTGTTGGTAAGCAGTATATTAATAATTAATGTCTTTGTACACATTAATTGCACCCAGTTTATTTAAATTGGATATGTCTGTCTAGAAAGACATGCAGGGAGATCCAATAAATGTGCTAAATTTGCCCCAACCAATCAGATCTTATTTAGGATTTGAAAGCTAACATCTGATTGGTTGGGGCAAAATTAGCACCATTTTAAACGATAAGAACTTTTATTGAATAACCCTGATGGTTTTAAACTATTTTTTTTTCCACAAACATCTATTAAATGTTGTGGTTTTTCTATCATGGTCAAACGAAGCCCCAAAACAGAGAAGTTCTATCCCTATAGTATATAAAGCTCACACTAGGATTGATCATGAAATCTTAATGATCTGTACTTGGTGCCCCCTTCCCCCTGGAGAAATTGCAGAGGAGTCAAATCAATTTCTGAGACAGATGGTAATTTGAACTTGTGTACATTCCTCTGTCCAGTTAGTGTGCTGTCACATGTTAAGTCTCCCATACACGGCATCTACCAGATAACAGTAACCATTTGCAAGCGGATTGTCGACAGAAGGTGGGGAATTGCAATAGGTTCTTCTGATTGGATTTTCAATCGCTTTGGCCCATTGGAAGAACATCAGCACATGGATGGCTAGCTTAAGCCACCTATGAACACTCACAGGCTCTTGCAGCTTTGTGCTAAAAAGCATATTACATCTGCTCATACGTTTTCAGTGTCATACTTAAAGCGTGGTGAACACTGAATTTTATGTATTTTAAATGGCAAGTTTTACCCCCAATGTAAAATGTGCCCCCCAGAGAGCACTCCCTTATCCACCAGTAAAGCCTCGTACACACGTTGGATAATTTTTGTACGATGCAGCCGACGAACATTTAAAAACATTATCGTTAATCCTCATAATTGAAACGACATCTGTACACGCAGCAACAATAGTCACCACGATAGTCGTTAGATATAGACGTTCGTACGTAAAGTACCGTTCATATATTCGCACAATTACGAAAGCGCATGCACCTTTTATATATTTTTCCGTAGAACGTTAACGATAATCTGTCGACCCTGTACAAATATCAGATAATCGGCAGAACAAATCCGCAAGGCTGATCGTCCAAAAAAGCTGACAATATTCCATAGTCGTTGGTCTTTGACGATCGTTGATGCTATATTTTCGTATGAATATTGTGCGATTGCTCGTTCGTCAGCTGCATCGTACAATGAGGCGGTCTCCCTCTAGATCTTCTCCCCAGCTATAGATTTGAAAATCTTTTAATAGTTCTAATCAATAAGGTTCATATACACGTGCGATTGCGGGTGCGGACCCGCGATGTGTATGCACATCTTGCGTTGCGGGTCGCCCCCCGCTATCACACCTGTGTATGAAGCTTCAGTCTAATATATTTACCTAGGTCTAAAACACGTATCTTAATGTGTGTGACACAAGATATTGCCAGGTGCTGTTATGTAAGCATTTGCATACATTCTAATTTATATATAATTACATTTAATATTGGTCAGTATGGTTTAAATTTCTTATTTATTCCTTATTAACAAAAAATATTCCAAACAAGGGAGGTCTTACGCATACCGGAACCCTTATACACAAACTGTGCAGTCAGGGGGCAATGTACCATGACAGAGTCCTAAATTCTATAGCAATACCAATGAGGGTCATAGACACAAAGTCCCGAAATGTCACGTTAAAATTGTATAATATTCGCTGAAGTGTGGATTCATCACCCTTATTGGATATCCCATTTTTACTAAACGTCTACAATTGTGTTTATAGCTGAATTCCCATCTATTGGCTCATTCGGAAAGCAGCTTGTTGTTTACACTTAAAGTTTTAGGGCTTGGTGCACATACCGTGATATTTCTTCTGGGTTGTTCTTTTGTTTAAATCCAGCGATAGTTCAATTGGACATGTTGCAAAATTTTCGCCAACCATGTGATCGACAATGGACCGCACTACCGATGGTGCTGAAATATTTTCTGTAGCAATTTTTATTGTGACTGCCCCTAACTTTTATTGCGTCTGGCTGATTGGGTCAAAATATCCTATCATTAAGGATAAAGGGTCAATCCCGTAGCTACTGATGGGATCGTCCTTCTTCGGTAAGGTTTGTAGAAGTACAGGAATATCAGTCGGGTCAAAATATCGCCTTTTGTGTGTAATTACAGGAGATCCGCCTGTATCATCTTGAAATGGATTGCTGGAAATTACTTTGCTTGTTGTGTTTAACAGAATCATTTGTGTCTTATTCAGTGTAGAGTGGCCGAGCAATTTGGGTTTGTGTCCATTTCTCATGTAATTTAATAAAAAGGAACATGGAAGACTTCAGTTGTAAAGGTTAGATGGGGTTTTGCTGTGTCAAATATTGGTAAATGATTTTAGATAAAATGCCTTCTGCATCTCTCTCTTTCGTTATATCATTTTCTGAGGACTTCCTACATAAGTAGTTGCTTTGGTCCTTTTAGGTTTTAGGTTGTATATGTCCAGTTTGGCCACATTACCTAAAGGTCCACATAATATACTCCCAGAAAAAAACATCACGTATATCATGTGTTTAACACAATATACAATGTCATGCCTGAAATCTTAAGAATTCTATTTTGTTACAAGAAACCTACTCTGCATGATTTGCACCTTTGTCAGTTTGCCAGAGTACACGCATCAAGTATATTTTATTTCACTTTCACTTCTCCTTGTTCGATTAACCTTATAGGGCCGCTGGCTCTGGGAGGGACTGAAGCTTTGAATTGCCATCTGTGTAATCACATTTTCTCACTGGGAGATCCTTAAGTAGGCAAACCAGGTAACAATGTATTGCTGTTTCTATTGTCGTGCACTGCTAAATGCTGAGTAGGCTTTGACATTTTCTGTACTATTTATATCAGAGATATCTGTATTAAAGGCATACAGCTGCAGCTGCAGATTGGACATCCCTGATGTATCAACTTTCCTTTTTACATTGCCATCACCATTTTCACCCCAGCACTGTCTTTCAAAGGATATTCCTTCATAGATATACAGTGTCATCTGAACATTTCCTTTTAGTTTGTGTGGTCTATTCCTCTGATGATATCCTATCTACATTGTCTGGCTCCTACTTATATAGCTCGTTCTGCTATGAATGATCTAAAGAAGATATAATCTGTGTGACTTAGACATGCACAGCTCTGAAGCAGATTGATGTCCCTTACATTAAGCAATAAACAGTGATCAGGTCATTTTCACCTGTGCCCCAGGCATTTGAATTAGACAAGGAAGGAAGTGGTTGGCCAGACGTTCTGGTGTGCTATTTCTACATTTATACCTTTACTATAGGTAAACTATAGGTAACTAGTTTTCATAACTACATCAAGGGTCCATGTAGGTGGTTAACTTTCTCTATGAATTGAATTAAGGTTCTTGTTTGGAAATGAAGAGGAATCTATGAATCTGTTGATAAATCAATACCTGGGTAACTCTGTAAAGTCTGTTCTATGTGGTCTTCTGTAGGTTTTTGTTTCTAGTGAACTAAAATGCAGGTGCAGAGTAAACAATGTAGTATATGCATGTACTTTGTACAATAAATTGACTTTTCTTTAACTGTTTTTTAGTTTACCTGCTACAAATGAGCACGGCTGCCTGTATATACCTTCTACCGGGCCTAACAGTAGTTTAATTCGCAGACTTTAAAATCAAAGTAAATATAAGATTCAAAGATATTTGCTTTAAAAATGTCCTCAGGGTTCGCTTGGCCATAAAAAATGGCTTTAAAGTTATTGGCATTTTCCAAGGTTGTCTGTCTTTGTTTCTTTGTTTTATCTAAAAGATTTTTTGATTACACACATGCGACCTTGTCGTTCTCCCTTTAGGTAAAGAGAAGGACACTAAACTCTCTGATCCCTCTTGGCCACATAGAGACAAATAATGTCTGTCTGGAAATTTCATTTCTTGGTTTGGAGACAAGTGCGGTCATTTGTCACAGCTGCAGAGAGTTCCTGCCGTCCTGATTTGGGTTGTTCTGTGGTTAATGTAGGAGACTTCTTATCATTGTCTCCTCTATCAATACATATTTAATCTTACTGTGCCAGCGCCTGCTGAAAACTTCCCATTCAATTCTGTGCACGCGAGGTTTGAAATACAAAGGGAGGGCTATGAGAATGTTGCTGATCCAGAGTGCTGTCCTCATTTTACAGAAGCCACAGTGCCTGATGAAATCATAATAAATCTGTTGTTAGATTCCTCTACAATTGTAAAAATATCATAACCCAGACAGATGACTTTTCTCGTGTTAAGGGCAACTTTTTTTCTGTTTTTCCCTCGTTGATGTGGTTAGTCTGCTTCTTATTTACATGATGTTCACAGGGGATGTTTTCAAGTTGTTTATTCAAAGAGGCGTCTTTATTGATTGTTCAGGACTCATGTCGTTTGTTATAGTCCTAAACGTCTTTTATGTGTATCTGCCTATTATGTTTTTGTTGAGATGCAGAACGTATGTTTTCTGAAGTTTTTCATGTCTTGGGTTGGGCAATTCATTGTTTCACTATCCATGTTTCCATTAATCTCCTACTCTCTCCTATGACCTCATTTACTGTCATACCTTTTCTCTATTCCCTCTTCGTCAGGTCAGAGCTCATTTTATTTGGGTACATGATTTAAATACAGGAATGTCAAACACCCCTGGTTTTAATATAAAACTACTAACACAACATAGGTGTTAAAGAGCAGATGACGGTTATCTGCCCACAACCCCAACAATTTTTACCAGTTTATTTTATGCATTTGTGACCAGATATTTAATGATAATTTGTATTCATTTGTGGTAAATGTATCTGCCTTCTCCCTCTGCTCAATGAGCTTTTTCTAAGCTGAGCATGTGCAGTGGAGGCAGCAAATGAAACAGCAGTCAATAATTGGCTATGATGTCAGCAGTCCCAGCCTTGATTGAGGTTGTGGGGTCAACTAATGCATAAGCACATTGTCAGCCCATTCTTACCTCACATTACTAAACAGGTAATGAGAAGGGAAAATATAGCCTCCTAGCTTGCAATGTTTTCCTCAATATTCCTGGCCCTTGGGTCTGGGCTGTAGGCTAGGAGTGGACAATGTATTTTTAACATTAGGTGGAGTCAGAAAACACTGAGGATCTAGCCATTGTAGGGATCTACCGTATGTAGAAATCCACGCAGGGTGTAACTAGAGACCAAATTTATTCAATCCATACAAAAAATAGAAGCCTAGTGCACATCCACTTAATTTGCTTATATTTTGCTTTACAATTGTATTGACACAGAGTGAAGGACAGGCTTTTTAAGTTTCAATACAATGGTAAAGTAAAATATAAGCAAATTAATTAGATGTGAACTAGGCTTGTATTTTTTGTATGGATTGTAGGTTTCTAGTTCTGTAGACATCAGTCTAAAAAAAAAAGCCTGTAAGAAGTTTGCCAGCAGCTGTAACTTTCTAGGTATGTTTCTTCTGGGATTTGTAAGGTACTTAAGAGTTATATTCAGGGCACGATATTGTCCTCATACAGACTGCTGACCAATAAACCAACCGGCTGTCTAATCAAAATTAAGGAAGTCCTACTATATGATATTTGGATGTGAGCAGTTGAGTGGGGTTTTGAAGAAGAGTTGTTTGTCTGAAAATTACAGACATGCCCGATCCATTTTTCGAGATTGCATGATCCTGTATAATTTGTCACATAATGTTCTGACTTACAGTGGGCATTACATGGTCCTGTATAATTTGTCACATAATGTTCTGAGTTACAGTAGACATTACATGGTCCTGTATAATTTGCCATATAATGGGTTAGGCTGCGGCCACATTCCATTTGCGCTGCGTGTTTTTGCAATAATCTAAGCAGTGATTGCAGGGAATACAATGTGGCCTCAAATATTGGTCTTGTATTTTTTGCCCCATTACAGTGCGAGTAAAAGTAATAACAGCAAGTGGTTTTCTGACATTCCCCCAGCATTCAGATGTACAGATGGCTGGAAACCGTTCAGAAGCTTCCTCTGTGTTCTAGGAATCGGCCAGGGGGCTTCTGTTAGCGCAGCAAGGTATTGTGGCTATAAAGGTTACTATGGAAACCTGGCAGCTTATAAAGGGAATTTTTTTGTAAATATTTTAGCAATTTACATATGTAAAAAGCCCCCCCAGTGGATATAATGCTGCGTGCCCAGACCTCACATATTGTACAGTGAGATGGACAGCGATTGTTTTCACCCAATCAGTCCCACTGTTTCTCCCTTTGACGTGTTTACCAGCCTGGGACAGCTTTGTGTTAAATGGGGCTTATGGCATTGTATGAGGATATGCATTTCTAATGATACAAAGGGCTACTCACTCTCTGTTGTTCCCATTTGTCACAGTCTGTTCGGCTTCTCACTGCATAAGGGCGATGTAATACTGCTGGGATTACCGGCCATCTTCCCCTGTCATTTCCATAATACATGTAACATTGCTGTAGACAGTTAACTAAATACATTGCATTTCCTCCCCATTGCGTAGAGTCACGGAGGCCTATGAATGACGTTCAATGAGTAACCGTCTTAATTAGTTTATTCTATGTTAATTGGCTACTGTATGTATACAGGGATGGCCTTATATACAGGCCATCCCTGTATATAAATCCACAATAATAAATAATTCAGTGTTCCATAGCCCTAGGTAGTATTGGGGCTGATGCAATAAGTTAAAATTTGCAACAACCTATCAAATGTTAGCTTTTTACTGACTTAATTCAATTAGATATCATTTTATTGGTTGATTAATAGCAACTTTTATTGTATCAGCCCAATTATCTCTACGTTGGAACATTTATACCTGTAAACCATAGTAGCGATGAGTGCGTACAAGTTCTGAATCCTACACTCTGGTGGATTTCACTGGATTATTTGCTGTTGAGAATTGACCAGACACTGAGCAGTAGTAATGGAATTGTCTTATTGTTGGAAATTTCAGCTCTCGGGTGTTTCCATTATAGGAAAAAAACACTTCTGCTTGTAACATGAGTTAATAATAGTCGCTGGTTTGCGCCGTGCTATTACTATGCAGTATCCAATCAGATCTTGTTTAAAGCTGGGTACACACCATGCAATATTTTGGCCCGGTCAACCGATAGTTCAGTCTATCGGTTCAAAATAATTGCATGGTTTTTCAGACAAGACCGACTATTCGTTCGTCTGAATTGGATGAACACACGACCGGAAATGTCTGAAAACCACTATGGACCTCACACTCGGCTGGAACAAACTGTCGGCCACGGCTACCTTTGCTGCAACCAACAGTCATTCCTCCTGTCCGGAAGGATCTGAGTAATATTTGACAGATGCTCCTGAACTGACAGCCACAACCAGGAAGTAGAGAGGCACCAGAGCAGAGGAGGAGCGGTGAGGGACTAGGTCAGGTAAGGAAATTTAGGACACTTGAGAAAGGACCTAGACTGTCCGAAACATGTTGTGGTGTGCACAATAAATGCACGTTTGTTTATAGCAATACCTGTGGGGTTGTCTGAGTTTTTGGTTGCTCTATACTACACACTTTTATAAGGAAATTTAGGAGCATCTTTGGCAAATAATACTAATGCGAAACCTAGGTTGGGGGGGTCCTCTACATTTATAGCTAAAGTTTTTTTTCCACTTGATATGCCCTTTAAAGATCCACAGAATTTAAAAGTTAACCTAGCGCTTTAGGTACCCAGTATTTTTAATGGGAGTGTTGGGTTGGAACTTTAATGCAGGGAATCCCCCCAAGATATTATTGCATAAGCCCATGTGTTTTCTTGTCCGTTAGATTAGTAAAACAGATTAGAACTCTGGATTTTGGCCCTGTGACCCTTTGATTATTTCCAATCTTTTTCAATTTCTACATTTCATTTCTTTGTCTATTTTAGTGTCAGTGTTTCCATCTATGGGGTTTACTCCTCATTTGCACTGACAATACATGGAAATTCTGGTTCTGAAAATGAAATATTTTATTTCTGCTCAATGTGTTTTTTAATTTTCTTGAAATCCGATGGACTTTTGACTTTTCTTAGCCAATTATCTTAATGCGCTTGGTGTTGACGTTGTGCTGGTGTGCTATTAGAGTTTCTTTCTTTGTAATGTCTGCTGTCAAATTGTCGCCTGTAAACGCATTCGGTATTGAGCAGGAATAATCTGTCAGACGAGGGGGTGATTGGCATTTTCCATACAGTGCTTGTGTGCTTGTTATGCTAATTATAGTGAATGTGCTTGGGGAGTGGAGACAATGAAGGAGGAGAGAGATGGATCCCCTTAGCCTTTGTTACATGGGGTATCAATCATTTTTTTGGTTCTTTAGTGCTACATATCAAGTTCTAGCCCCACGCTGTGAGCAAGACACTTACTGAAATATAACATTTGTTTGGGAGATTTGCAGATTAATGCGCTCATCGCAGGATAAGACGTAACCACCTCTGTCTAAACCAGAGGCGCCGATGACTGTACCCTAGACATGAGTTAACCATTTAGCTTGCAAACTCTTAACAGGGTAAGAGTTCAACCGGATATACCATCCCAGAATGTGCCTTTCACAGGGGCAGGACCTCTTCTAATCAAGCGTTAAACTATTAAAAACCCTTCTGGGGCCAAGGAGAAATAACAGTTATAAGGTAAAGTCACACAGTGACATAACCTCGTGTTTAGCATAACCATAGGATGCATATTGCAGTGTGATGTATTCATCCAATCAACGCCTTCACGTGTGTCATTATTTAGTTATCAAGGTTGAATTGAAATGTCTGTCAAATGAATTCACTACCCAAGGAAATCCACATATTGTTTGTTCCAGAAAGAAAATAAAATGACTTTCCTCTCTCTCTCGCTACACTGTGTCTCTTTAATCATGGCAGTTAGCTCCCACAAGGTACTGGCGGACTTTAAGGAAAATACGTTCTTTGAGGAGTCCTATTTAAGAAAGTTTTTGGTGGTTCCTGGTTGCTCTGTTAAAGTTTGCCAGGGGGTAAATTTGCCCTTTAAATTTTCGTATACTCTTATTAATAAGGCAGGAGTGTCAAACACAATCACATAAGGGAACAAAATCAAAAAGACTGGCTAAGTGGAGGGACAAGATGTTTAGCAGGTGCAGGATTGGGTCTCTGTGACGCTGGTTCCTAGTGCTGGGTCTCAGCAGGACAGGGGGAAGGTACACTGTTTTAAACTGGGACCGCTGCATATAGCGCAATCCTGTGCTAATGTGGATGGCCCACCTTACACTTCTGGTGCGGCAATGGAATGGCCAACTCCAATGGAGGGCCATTAGTAACACCTCCCTCCCCAGCGCAGGGCTATATACGTGATCAGCGGTGACTGCATCCAAGCCTTACTATACTGCTATCCATTTGTGCAGTTCCAAGCAGCAGCTTAACTGTAGATTGGCCTACTAAATATCGCCATCAATTGTTTATTAACAGCTGGCCGCATGTATCTAAGTAAAAGTTCACGCAATCGGCTGTTTAAAAAAAAGAAGCACTAACTAACGGGCAGATCAATAGTTACACAACGCTACTTAGGATTGCACAGATGGATAGCAGTGCAGTAAAGTTTCGTTCACATGCACGATGTGCGTGCCGCACAACGACCCCCGACACTGACCTCTACCCGCGACGAACGTCCGTTTCAGGCGAGAATCATCCGTGTGTATGCGTTTGGTCAGGGGTCATTCGTTGATCCGCCCAGGGGGTCGACGAACGACCCAAGACCTAATGCATACACACAGATCATTCTCACCCGAAACGGCCGTTTGTCACAGGTAGCGGTCGGTGTCGGGTAGTTGCTCGGCCGCACATCTTGCGTGGGAGTTTTAGTTTATTCAAACATCTGGAGGCCCACCGTTTGAGAATCCCTGATTAAACTATTAAGTGAAATAAACATCCTTAATTGAGATCCCTCTTGCTCAGTTTTAAGAAATTGCGCACCGCCCTGGAAAGGAGAAGGTTAACTAAGTGAGAAGTCTGCACAGAACGATAACGAATCGCTGATTTTGTTTGAAATCCACATTGTGGGTTCAGGGTTTTTGAAGTCCTCTTGGGACTTCCTGTAATACTGTATGAAGTCAAGGGCAGATGGGAATTTTCCCACTGTGCAGATGGTTTGTTGGTGACAGGCTAAAATCTGCCTTGAATCAATTAAAACAATTCCTTTTTTTGCGCATAGACTTCAGCAGTTAATCCAACGTAAGGCATGAAGACCCTGAAACCAAAAGTGATATATGGAGGCTGAGTAATGAGAAGATTCCTTTCTGTATCCGCTCTATACATTCCAGCCTATCTACTCTCACCAGCTGAGCACGGGATTCCAGCCATAGCAATAGGGGTGGTCTCTGATCTTTATAATTAATATGTTGTCTATGTCCCCAGAGTCCTAATGACCTAGACCATATCTTCATTGACTAACTTATGGTCAATGTGTTGTAAAAGTGTCAAAGAACAAAAAAAAATATTTTGTACTAATGGGTATTTCTGTTTATGGACAGGAGCAATTGATAATTTAATTTTTTAAATACAAGATTATATCAGTATCCTGTAAATGAAGCAGAGATTGAGGAACAGAAACCAATGACAATTTTATTATTATTATTATTAAGGATTTTTATAGCGCCAACATCTTCCGTGGAGCTTTACAATGCCAGTCATACATTACATACAAGGGAAATAAATATTATACAAAGTCATACATATCACATACAAAGGTAATGCATATAATAAAAGTACACAGAGTGATGAGTTACTTACAGCAATACCGTGATTCAATAGGAGAGAGGACCCTGCCCAAAGATCTTACAGTCTAAAGGAAATGGGGTGAGACATAAGGTGACGTAAATCAGTAGGCTGTAAATAGAGTGTAATGGGCAGTGAGAGGGGTAATGTCTAGGCCAGGTTATATGCTTGCCTGAAGAGGTGGGTTTTGAGGTTATGCTTGAAGGTATTATGGGATGGTGGATGATGCATGGGAGGGGCTGTATTACAATTGAAAATGGCTGCTTCTCAGATTGCTACACAATGCACTGCATAATAGTCCATCACTAGTGTAGCTCTGCTTCAAATAAATAAACCCTAGTACTGAGGGGGACTTTTGCTTATAGAACAATTTTACTGTTATTGTCTACCATTTATTTTATTGCCACCTTAATTATATAATAGAAGTTTACACTATACACAACATGATTGACATAACTGCAAGGCATAAAGGCATGTGGTCTCAGTAAGAGTATAGTAATAGCTGAAAGGCACCATTGCATATGGTCTTAGTAAGAGTATTACCTGAAAGGCACCATGGCATGTGCTCTCAGTAAGAGTATCGTAATAACTGGAAGGCACCATGGCGTGTGGCCTCAGTAAGAATATTGTAATAGCTGAAAGGCACCATTGCATGTGGTCTCAGTAAGTGTATTGTAATAGCTGAAAGGCACCACGGCATGTGGCCTTAGCAAAAGTATTGTAATAGCTGGAAGGCACCATGGCATGTGGCCTCAGTAAGAATATTGTAATAGCTAAAAGGTACCATTGCATGTGGTCTCAGTAAGAGTATTGTAATAGCTGAAATGCACCATGGCATGTGGTCTCAGTAAGAGTATTGTAATAGCTGAAAGACACCATGGCATGTGGTCTCAGTAAGAGTATT
>JAACNH010009132.1:0-11687 GCA_019447015.1 Hymenochirus boettgeri
TCCGTACGCTGGTATAAATCCCTCCGTACACTGGTATAAATCCCTCCATACGTGGGTATAAATCCCTCAGTACACAGGCATAAATTCCTCTACACGGGCATAAATCCCTCCGTGCGTGGGCATGAATCCCTCCATGCATGGGCATAAATCCCTCTGGATCCCAGGGTGATTCTTTAACTATTGACCATGTGTTATTGACATTATTAACAGGGATTTGTTATTTGTGCTAAGTAATAAATCTGTGCAGGTTTAAGACCTTTAGGGGTGTTATTAACGCTAGTTTGGTTTAACAACAAACTACCTGTGACAGGTAAACCCTCCTCACTAACAGATGTCTCTTTATTAACATCCATGGGGCGAGTAAACACAGGGCCTATTAGAAAGGTCGGTGACCTTGGCTTTTCAAAGGGCTCAAATTTCAATGTAGCTGTTGAGTAGAGTCATTAAAGCCTCCAATGGCTTCGCTGTGAGATCCTTTACTAGCCCACCTTGCGTTTAATGTGTAAAGTTATCCGCAATAAAAAGTGTGAAACCGCTCTATCTGTCACTAACAAGATAACCCCCATCAGATAAGACATGTAGCCAAACACAGCCATACACTGATTTCTTTAACGCCTGTGGACTGATAGCCCACACAATGCAATTGGTTTACAAAGTAGGTTTCCTTTAACTATTATTGTATATATTTACAACGAGTGCTCCATAAACCCTCCATTTACTGGGAAATGTGGATACAAGGCCATGAACATATAAACCATTCCATTCAAAATGGCAGCATGCAATGATGTCAGCTCTGAATTTAGAAATGAACCCTGGGGCTTTCTGTAGTTCTGGTTCTGCTTTCTGTAGCGAAATGGGCGTTGAAACTGCTCCAGGGGGTGTCTGTTTATTAGAAAGCCATCCATATTCCTATTTAACAGAATAATGATCAATATACGAATAAACTAGTCTGAACACTATATTTTAACTTACACAACCTACCCATTCATTCCCATAATCCTTTGCTGATGCCAGTAGCACCTTTTGGCCAGCTAGAATTTAATGGGACTGATATCACCAATCACATCATCAATGTAAATGTTTATTATTTATTTACCCCCGCCCGAGTTCATTATTCCATGACCCTTGTGTTTATAAACCGGTGCCTGGTGTCCATCTTCTCTGTTTCTCAGGCTTTGTACGAGAACATGTTAGTGGAACTTCCGTTTGCTAGTTTCTTCCTATCCAAACTGTTGGGCACCAGCGCGGACGTGGACATCCATCACTTGGCCTCATTAGATCCAGAGATGTATAGAAATTTGCTCTTCCTGAAGAGTTACGAAGGAGATGTGGAGGAACTTGGGTTAAACTTCACTGTGGTTAATAACGATCTAGGGGAAGCTCAGGTAAGGAACTAAATCCTTAACATCACAGTGACCATGTCAGTGAATACAACTTCCTATATGGATTTACTTCCCTTATTAACAAGGGGGCTTGGTCCAACTAGTACACACGGCAATGCGTGTATTGGAACGTATGCTCAGAGCACATATTGGGGCAGCTCCAATTGCTTTGGATTGGCAATGCGAATTTTAGAGCCTCCGCATGTATATTCGGGGCTATTTCCGGTAAACCTTGAAAGTAGTGCCGTGTGTATACTTTAGAGGGTTACCGCATATATGAGGGTACTTCAGAGGGTTTCCAAAAATACAGAATTTCCTAATGGATCAGAACAGAACTTCAAATCCGGGATTTCCAAATCCACATTTTTACCCTCCAGAATCTGAACATATCCCCTCTAAAAACACCAATAAACTGTAAAATAACAATACAGTAATTAGCATTAAAGTAAATGTTACCATTGAAGAACTGGATGAAATAACTGTGTGTATGTACAGTGACTGGCCACACCCCTGATCTCAGTCACATGCTCCCTTGCCTAATCTGTCCTGTAAAAGGATTGGCTAGAAGCTACTAGTGGGTGTGACCAACTGTAACAAGTTCCTGTAGTATCTTAGAACTGAGCATGTGTAAAAAACATAATGGTCAGTGACCAAACTGTGTGATACTGGAACACTGGGAAATAAGACACAAACCTCATGTTAGAAAGTTAAATTTCTCAACAACCATATCAAAATGATAGGTGAGACACTGATAACTGTTTTTATATTAATTCAATGTTGTTCTGAGGATTTAGCTGTCCTTTAAAACAACGTATCTAATTGTACATTACGTAGTATCTCCCTCTGCTAATGGGTGGGGAAATTGAAAGTAACTGCAATACTTTGTTCTGTAGTGAAAGATTTCTATCCTTAAATCTCAAATAAAGCTTCCTACACACGTGCGATCGCGGCATCCGACTCACAATGCACTATGTGTACTATGTGTATGAACAGTTTTGGTCGTGTATGGGCGCTCGGTCACACATCTTTTCCCGACTGAATGCCCATACACTATAGTCGTCCGAAGCGGCTGTTGTGCGGTGTGAGTAGGACCCCATAATCGCACGTGTGTAACACTTCATTTTAATCAGCAGTTTCTAGGTGAAGGCCAGTCTGTCTGGCACAGACCATCATCAAGTGGATCTATCTGTAAAACTTCCAACACTTTCTATAAAAGAAAGTTTGTAAAGATGACTCATTATCTGGGGGTGGCCATTAAATAGCCTGGTTTGTATTCAGGTTGTATCTAGCCAGGTAATAACGGAGCAATAATCCAGCAAGCTGGGGACATTAAACGGCAGTTAAATCCTCCGCTCAAGGTGGTGCGAGGAAGCCTAATGGATGAGTCATTATTCTGTGTCCAGACTACAGTATGGCACCATCCTCATCTAACATTAAACGTAATTAATAAATGAACGCAAGGTGGGTGTCCTTACTCAGATTTAACACCACCAATCAGTGAAGGGGTAACACTCTTTATATTTATATAAAGTGATAATAAGGTTTTAATGTTTTATTAGGAACACATGACTATTTGAGGTTGAATAGAGACATGCGCCCTCAGCAATACCCATAATAGTCTATAGCATCCAATCAAATGTTCTCTAATTGCAGTAACCTAGTAAAATGCATCTGATTGGTTGTGGCAGTTTAGCAGAGAAACATTGACCCATCACCTTAACATAAAGAATCTTTGCTCCATGGTTGTTCAAACAACATTCCAGATCTTTGTTTCTTTTATTTCGCTGGTTGACCTGTAATGACATTGATGACTGTGTCTCTGTTAGGCATTTTACTTTTTCTGGATCCGGATATTTCAGGCCACACACATTCAGATATATTTAGAGGATACTGTTTCCTATAGTATAAATAAAATGTTAGTATATGTTTGGAAATGTATACAACATGCTACGTTAATAATTTGTATATTCCCCCGATCTTGCAGGTTGTTGAGTTGAAAGCAGGTGGAAAGGACATCCCCGTAACTAGCGCTAATAGGATATCTTACATCCACCTGGTGGCAGACTACAGGCTGAACAAACAGATCAGGCCTCACTGCTTGGCCTTTAGACAGGGTCTTGCCAATGTGGTCAACCTTGAATGGTTGCGAATGTTCGATCAGCAGGAAATCCAGGTTAGAATGTTTTAAAGAGACCTCCATCTCTTTTCAAATGCTTTACCCAAATAACTCGCTGCAAATAAGGTTCATCATTTCTGTGCACAGAAGAATAAACCAAATTTCTCTGCAGTGAGTCAATATTTGAGAACAAATTCACAGAGAAGAACAGACTGTGTTTTGCACTCTGACCTTCTCTTCTGTTTAATAAAAAGGACAAAACCATAAAAAGTGATTCATTCGCAGGTCAAATGGCAGCTACTAAAGATGTCTGAAGTGCTCGGCTTTCATTGCATTTCTAGTTACTAGAATGAAAAATAATAATATTTAGACGTTGAATGAGAATTGTGATTAGAACATTTGTGCAGTTTTATCTCCGAGCACAGGAATGGAATTTTTTCCTTCCTGTAAATTATCAACGTTGTGACTCCAAAACAAAATGGCAGCTTACCTGCGCCTATCGCCACATGATAAATATCGCTCCACCTAATCAGAGAGATTGATTGGTTAATTGGTTCACCCCCAAGGTAATTCATAAGTGGCAGCGATCTGAAATATTTCTTAAAGGAAGAGTAGTAAATAATGACTAATTGTTTTTATTAATGTGCATTAAGATGGCAGGGGGGACAGTATTGTGTAGATCACACATTTCAGTTATTTGTTTATAATCTCTCTCTTCGCCCTCGTTTGTTCCAGCGATCAGCCCCCTTAGTGAGGGCTATAGACCTTAATTAGTAGCCTATAGCAATAGTTAATCTAAAGGGCTACAGGACATCAGGACAGTCTGGGGCAGCAGGTCATGTATTGGAAGGGGTAACAGTTGGTTAATCTTTTCCATACTTTCTACTGTTTCCAGGTATTGATTTCCGGTGCACAAGTTCCTATTTGCCTCGACGACTTGAAGTCATTTACAAACTATTCAGGCACGTATTATTGTGGTGTAAATATCCAGGGAATCGAATGGAACGTTCCCCCCGAATAATCTGTACATGGGGCCTGTTCTGGGGTATTTTTCTGGCAATATTTTGTCAGATTTTGCTGTAAAGTTTGGTAGAAAAAGACAGTCACATTGAAAAGTTCTGCTGATATTTTACCCTGATCAAATGAAATGCCAGATGTGACAGTAGATCAGGTTAAACAATCTGCCCATATGTACACAGCCTAAGCAGTTTAAAGGTTCAAGAGTTCCCTCTAGTGGCAACTTTTTACAATAGCAGCCCGAAAGCGGTAATAAGACTGGAAATGTGTTTCTTAAAGGGTATCTAAACTGGGGGGGAAAAGTTTGTTTTTTTTTATATTGCCCATTACTGTAAATTATAATTCCTCCATTTATTTGTTGATCAGCCCCTTTAGATATCCAATATAAATCTTACATTTCAGCTGTCAATCAAGTACATTATTAACATAAACCCTTCTACTGTGTGCAGTTTTGCGGTAACTGGAATGGTGACAGTTGGTATATGTGAATTGCATGATGGGAAATACTGCCACATAGTGATAACTGAGCATGCTTACCCTCATTGAAAGTCTGGTCAGATGGGAGAAGTAGGTGTTGGTTAAGAGGGGGAGTGGGGATACTGAGCCAATTAAGTACTGGACTGAAGACAACACACATCCATCAGAGTAAAGCTGGGTACACACAGTAACGATAAAGCCCCGATACCGTCGGATCCGACTGTATCGGGGCTTTATCACTAGCGTGTGTACCTTCATTTTCCGAATGAACGAGCTAGACTCCCTATAAAGGAGTCTGCTGCGGCCAAGGGAAACACACAGTCCAGAGCGTTCTCCCTATGATGTTCATATGATGTTCATAGGGAGAATGCTCGGGACTGTGTCTATGCAGATCTTTGAAAGATAACAATATCCTGTCTGTCATCTTTCACTGATCTGTAGTGTGTGTACCCAGCTTATTACATGTACTCATGTAAAGATTAAGATGAGGCACAGTCACTTTTTCATTATCGTTGCCCTTTTAAATTGCTTGTTTATCGCTTGGTTAAATATCATTAAGTATAGAGAAAGGAAGAGATGGGCTCAGGGTTTTTAAAAAAAAAAAGTTCAGTTTATCTTCTTTTTAATGCAATTTAGATTTAGAAGAAAACCTTATTTGTACATTTAACTTGTCCTTTAAAGAAAGAAACCCGTTTTTCAGGCCCCTGTCTATTTCGTTTCAGTAATTTGACTAAATGACCAGCAGCCGTGGGGGACGCTTGATAGGGCGAGCGGCTGATTATATTTCTGTTACAGGAGGATATTCAGCCGACCATCCGGTGATCAAAATCTTTTGGAGAGTCGTGGAAAACTTCACAGACGAAGGAAAACGAAAATTGTTAAAATTTGTCACCAGTTGCTCTAGGCCCCCGTTGTTAGGATTTAAAGTAAGAGTGTTGTCCACCCACCCGTTCTAAGCTTTACATGGTCTTTCTGTCCCTCCAACCCACGTGGCTAACCCCACCCACATTCTACCCACCTTTAAATGATCTCTCCTTTCTCCTAAACCACCTGCTGTGATTGGGGCCATTTGGCAATGCTGTCGTAGATCGAAGTAATATTATTTTCTACCCATCATTCTGGGGACAATTGCCCCTAACAACAATGGTGCTAATTTTGCCCCAACCAATCAGATCTTATTTAACATTTGAAAGCTAACATCTGATTGGTTGGGGCAAAATTAGCACCATTTTTAACGATAAGAACTTTTATTGAATCTCCCTGTAAGTTGCAAAGCCACAGAAGAGAAACAATGTAGATCAATGTAGTGAAGACCTTATATATATATTTTTTTAGTTTCTATTTATAATCCATAATCTAATAATCCCTTTGAGTAGATTATACTTGAAGGACAACAACACTGTACAAATTAACTTATAAAAATGAAACGTACCTGGGGCACGGAGGGAGTTGATTTTTCCTACTTCCTTTCCTACAGTTAGTTGAGGAGCACCAGCACGCACAGATTTCATTTGCCAGGTTAGTGTCCTGGACTTTCTTGTATTAAAGATAGTGCTGAAGCACAGAGGAAGCCTGGCAGAAGCAGTTTTCTTTGTGCTGGTGCTCCTTACAGAAACAATATTGGGAGGTAGGAATTACCAGTCCTACCTCCCTGCTCCAAGGTCTTCTCAGTTTAACTGTTTAAAAAAAAAATAATAACAATTACACGCACTGTAGATCTCCTTTAAAGTAAAATATTTTGTGCCTGTTTCTGAAAGGTCTAGGCCCCACTAGGCTGTTTTGATTTGCGCTGCGTTAGCGCACTTCAATAGAAGAAGCGATCTCGCTGCATCGTGCGAATCTTGCGTGCTGCCTAGTGGGGCCTAGCCCTAGGTGTCCGATTGCTACCGCCCTGTGTCTTTTAACATGTTCCCTTCATGTCGCGGTGATACATTGTGACCTTTTATGTTAAAAGTCAATTATAAGGACAGGGTGTGTACAAATAAACTGAATAAACCAAAAGTTAACACACAAGGAAGTATTGAACCTTCCACATGAAAGACTAGACTTGTTAGTATTAGATTACAAAGTAATTATACCTTTTCCTTTCAATGAAAGGTGTGGGGAAGATTTATTTTATATGTACTCTTTAAATAGTGAAGTGAGAATGTTTATTTTGCCTTTAAACCTCCTCCAACCTTTATTTGTGTTCATTTGTTTAAATGGAATTCTGATTAACTTTATTGTTCCACTCCAGCTGCACATGTTAGAATGTCATCCATTGCATTCCAGGCAAATGCCGGTAATGATTACAGATGGATAAAACAGAGGGAATGTTCCAGGGATATCCTGTTTGAATATAACCCAGAATGTGCCCACCAAATTGAGTATATACCATACAAGGCAGTGAAATCCAGCCATGATAAAACAAGCTATAGGCAACTCTTATAAGTAAAACCAAGGTAGAGGACATGGCTGGGGGTCCACGCACACCTTACAGCAATTAGTTATAACATTCTCATTCTGCAAATAAAACTCCAGACATGGGGATATACCCAAATGTTAAAAAAGAGAGTGTTATGGAAGAAATACTTTTCCAACTCTGCTAAATTTCCTGTCCAGGGCTGCCTACTAAATAAGATGCTTAAAGGGCAAACACAAACTGGTGACTTGTCAGTTATCTGCCCGCAACCCCAACTGCCTTCATTTGACTGTAATCTCAGGAAGTCACAACCTTGATTGACTGCATGGAGGGAGGGGGCTTCAATAACTATCATTATGGTTAGTAATGCAGGTAATAAAGTGCTGAATATATCAGTTGGGGTTGGGGGCAGGTAACTGACAATTGACCAGTTTTTTGATTTAAGGATGGACATTCCCTTTAAAGGGCAAGTCTATCCCTCAAACAAAACATTGTATATAGGTAAATCACAGCCAAAACTGCAATAGTTAGAAATCTGAGAGCTATAAGACTAACCCGAAATGCTGCCCAATGCTTCTTTGTCTCTCTTTTTGCTTCCTGGTTCTTCCAGTTAGCAGCCATCAGTCGCTTATTTGAGAGTTGACATCAGAGCCATTGACTGAATGTTATTTCCCTAACTGCCTTCTCTGAGCACATGCAAGCTTATAAAAGAGCTTAGAAAGCTTGGAGAGGAAGCAGACACCTTTTAATAGGCAGAAGGAAGGGCAAGAACATTTTGGTGCATAACAGCTTTCCAACTATTGTGGTTTGTGAGTGATTTACCTATATATCATTTTTCATTTAAAGGGGAACTGTGGTCTCCAAACAACTTGATTTCAAATAAAAGGCAGAGTTCCTACCTTTAAAATGAACCATCAACCACCACTCTACGTGCTGCACAGCCCAAGATATGAAGAAATCATTAATCATAAAGTTAGGGGGTGGGAGGTTCTGATTTGGCGGCCACAAATACTAGTTCCTCCTCTAATCTGCGGTTGGCACTTGCTCAGTTCAAGATAAAGCAGAAGAAACCAGGAAGAGATCGTGTTACAGTGACTGAAGGAGTTGTGGGAGGGGCCACAGGGGGTTTCAAGGGGAGGGGCCCACAAGGAGGAGGAGACACAGGGAAGATCATATCACACATAAAAATGTAAATATCTTCAAAACTATGTAAAAAAAATAATGAAGGTAAATTGCAAAAATACGCAGGAAAGCAATTCCTATCAATTTACCTAAAGTCATTTTTGGACCACAGTTACCCTTTAATAAATATATCTAGGGCACTGTTGTAAAGAGAGCAGGTTGTGTACAGACATACAGTGTATATGTAACGTTCCCATATATAACAACACACATTGTAAAGAAGGGGCTTATTGCCCAAGGCTGCCGGTAAGGCCTTTGCTTCTGATATTGATCCCTTCTAATGTTTTATCCGTGTAAAACTAATATTAGACCCAGTTGTCAAGTGGGTGAAAACCGCCTTAAGATGAAAGTTTTATTATGTTTCTTCTCTCCCACTCCAGCCATTATTTACAGTTTGTAGACTCCAGCTATCAGAAAGGTTACACCATTAACAAATTAAGAGCCCATTTGCAGCCAGATTAAACGTTCGACCGTAGCATTTTCTGAAACTAATTAAAGCTTAATAACTTTTATAAACGAGACTGTCGTAGAATTTTAAAAAATCATGCAAGTGGATATAATGTTAAGTTCCTGGCAGGTCAGAATAATGAATTGGTCAGAATTACTGGTGAGCTGGTAAAGTATTTCATTATGCCGAGCCAAGGGGATTCGACCGTAACCCTTGATTTCTTTACATTGCAAAAAAAAAAAAAGCCAATCGCCCAGCGCAGAGACGCCACCAAAATGAATTTCATTTCCATCTGTTCAAAAATAGCTTAACTTATGTCTTGCCGACACTGAGGTGACCTTTTTCCTATCAGAAAGCTGAATTCGTTATTGATGGTGGTACCTAGAGTTTATGAATATTAATGTCCGTAAAGGGAAGGCGCTTAGAAAAAGATATAGTTCTAGTTAAAGGAAAATAAAATTCAAGTACTGTTCAGACTGTCTCTGCAGTGATGTAATATCAGCTGTCTCTGCTGCCAGTGAACCTATAGGAGTGTAAGGGTCGAAGTTACCAAGGCAACACTACTCTGGATGGTTGATGACATCACCAATGACACTATAATTTGAAAGTCTATATTATTATTATTACAACCATGCAAGTTCAGGTTTCTGTTTGAAGAAGCATTAGTTACATAATGCATAGGTAGTAAAATATAAATGATTATTATGATTGGTGCATTTCTTACCACGGTAATCAGTATCATTTTGAAGAAATCCTCTGTTGAATTCTGCAGGTTTCTCACTAAGGACAGGCTGCAGGAAATCTAAATCCACCTTGGTGCATTGTGACGTTTCCTCTTTCTTCCTTAGGAGCTGTATCCTGCATTCTGTATCCACAATGGAGGTTCCGATTTGGAAAGGCTTCCAACAGCAAGTACCTGTATGAATCTCTTAAAGCTTCCCGAGTTTTACGACGAACACCTGATGAAAAGCAAGCTACTTTACGCCATTGAATGTGCCGCCGGCTTTGAGTTAAGCTGAGACCCAACCACATTGGCTCCAGAGAGGGACTAGTGATTGGTGCCTACTGTAAATCCAGCTGTGTATATAGGAGCTGGGTTGGTTTTGTAAGAAAAAAAAAATCAAATCAAAATCCTGCCTTGATTAATGGCTATAATTTAACACCTTATAAAGGGCAAGTTCACCCCTCTGATGAAAAAATCAATATAGGTAAATCACCCCCCATACCCCCAAACTGCAATAGTTAAAAATCTGTAAGATGTAACCCTAACCTGAAATGTTGATAAATGTTACCTCTCTTTCTGCTTCCTGATTTTACAATTAGGAGAAGTCAGTCATGGATGTAAAAGTTGACATCGCAGCCAATGTTATTTGTGTTATTTCCCTATGTGTCTCCTGTGAGCATGCTCAAGCTTGGAAAACTTGAAGAGGAGGTGGAAACTTTTGTGAGGCAGGGGGAAAGGGAGATCATAAAAGATTATCCCGTCATCTGTCAGATTTCTAACAAATGCATTTTTGAGATTTAGGGGTTATTGGCCTATAGATCATTTTTCATTTTAGGTTGAACATGCCCTTTAATACTGCATGTCCTGTCTTTGACTAATAAATACCATGTGCAGTGTGTGCATCAAATACAAAGAGCACAAAGGGAATGCTGGGGAAATTACCAAAGAGGAGATCAGAATTGGTGCTGCTTTGGGACCAGCAGTAACTTTGCAATACTTCTACCCAGAAAAAGGCTTCTTACAGGATTGGGAATCGTCTCTAAGGACACAAAATAAAATGTGGAACTGGATTCTCTGCTGCCACTTTGCATCTAAATAGTTTATAAATGAAAAATGCTGAATTTTAACTCTTTCATCGATAACGTATTTCATTTGCTACACAGCGGTAACCATCAAACCTGTCACTTAAGATTTTGTTTGCCCTTTAATTAACCCCCGCAAAAGGTTGGAATATCATTTTAAGTGATTCTGTACAATGTAAATCCGGATCTGAACTGAGCTCAACCCCATGTGAATAAAAATTGTTTTCGTTTCCATTTCTGTACAGAATTTTTGTACCTCTTTTCCCCATGTAGTAGAGTTGACGCTATGAAGATGATTATACGGTAACATCTATTAAATATTATTTCAACATCTCTTGTATGACGGTGTGTGTTTGTACATGTTATGTTCATGAAATAGAGAGACGATACATTGCTGTTTACACCCCCCATCTGCTGTAAATAAAGACCACCTTACTCTTAATGACCCACATATACATCTCTGTTCTGAGCCCATTAAAGGGAATGTCCATCCCTCTGGGGAAAAATCAGTATGTTATGCAGCACCTAAACCTAGAGTTCGCTTTGGTTCCAATGTTGAAATCTCCGCGAACCACCGCCATGGCTCTGCACTTTCCATTCACTTCCCGGTAAGGCAGTCAGACTCGTCCGCGACCTCACAGCCAATCACTGACTGCCATTCCCGGAGCAGCCTCCACTGAAGCTGCTCGGGAACAGAAAAAAGGACACAGCCGTGGAGAGGGTGCGAAGAGACAGGAAGCGGCGGTGGATTGCGAACTTGCAAGTATGAATTCTCATGCTGGGAACCAAAATGAACTCTAAGTTTAGGGGTGTCCTGCATAACATACTCATTTTTTTCCCAGAGGGTTGGACATTCCC